>PVKP010001629.1:0-141376 GCA_004027715.1 Plecturocebus donacophilus | reverse complement strand
TATACCTATATAACACATGTATACATATATACCTATATAACACATGTATACATATATACTTATATAACACATGTATACATATATACCTATATAACACATGTATACATATATACCTATATAACACATGTATACATATATACTTATATAACACATGTATACATATATACCTATATAACACATGTATACATATATACCTATATAACACATGTATACATATATACATATAACATACATAGCATTTAATAAAGGAGATTTTATATATATGCACATACATAACACATGTGTATATATACAGTTAGAATAAACAGGTCCTTGGTTACTATCTGTGGTGTAGAAAGCAACATAACCCAACTTGGCACCACAAATTAGAGTGGAGACCAGTATAACCCAAGTTGGGTTATGTTGCTTTCTACACCACAGATAGTAACTAAGGACCTGTTTACTCTAATTGAAATATCTGCCCAAAGACTAATGGTATACTTTATTATACTTATTTGCAAGGTTCTGATAAGGGATGTTTTAAATTATCCAGAATATGGGTTGTGTGTGTGTGTGTGTGTGTGTGTGTGTGTGTGTGTGTGTGTGTATGTCTAAAAGTGGTGTTTCACAAAGTGTCATTTGAGAGTCACCTGTGTCATAGTCACCTGGGCATGTTAAAAATAGGAATTCCTGGGTCTTTGGACTCCAGCTGTCTCTATTGATTCTCAAGGAATCTGCATTTTGCTCAGCTTCTCTGTGATTTTTGCCCCACTAAAGTTTGAGAACCATGGTCTGAAATGTGTCAACATGAGGATAAAGATTAAATTTAATTTTGCCTTTTTTTGTTCCCTTCCTCTTTCCTGTCTCTCTTCCTCCTCCCCTTTCAGATACTTCAGAGACAACTATTTTAAGGGGTATTTTGATGGCTTGTGTTTTGTATTTGCGATGAAAGGCTTTGTTAATATTATCAGTATCACAGTTCTATCTTTTCCTTTGTGGTCTGTATGAAAGGAGCCATTGGGGGAAGAGTTGTTTTTTGTTTTGTTATTGTTGTTGTTTTACATACCCACTATTTTCCATACCAAATCTCCAGGAAGGAACAACATGCTGTTTGTTCTTTTTCAGGATAAACTCTGGCTTTCTTTGCTAGTGAATGTTGTAATCAATGCTTTTTAGAAGCAACTTAATACTTCTCCTTACTATAAATCCCAGAATTTAGTGCAAAGATTTCTAAATTTTATAGAGGCTACTTTTTGGGGTAAGAAAAGAGAGGAATGAGAATTATTTGAGAAAATGTTTGGAGGATTCTGTGTGATCTCAGAATAGGTAGTAATGATCCCCATAGTTTCAGTGTAAAAGATTTTGAGATCTTTTAGTAGAGAAAATAGTTACAAAGCTAGAAGCTTTAATGGATTTTTTAAAATACAAAATTTTAACTGAAGATGTTCCTGAAAGGCAAATTCCCTCCCTCCTTTCCCCTCCCCCATATTAGAGAAATTCCTTTGTTGAGGAAGCTGACCTAGCCAGCTAGTCTCTGCTCTAATTCATGGTAGATAACTAGTTGGATTATTAGAGATTATAAATTTTCCTGGTGACTTGGGTAGAGACTTGCTGAAGATATATTAGCCCAGGCAATGATTTTAGAGGCAGATTCTTCTTTGTAAAGGACTTCTTAAAATAGGAAAATGATGATCTAAGTGTCATAAAGTTAAGAAATTATTGTGGTGATTTCTTCTGAAGGTCAGATCCAAGATTTGTGTTTTATCGAAGATCCCCAGGGAAATCTCAAGGGTCCTGTGTACCAGGCTGGAGAGATTGGCTTGGACTGTGGGCTCCTGTACCCAGCTGCTTGGCTTTTGTTTGCCTTGTTATCTTTGTCAAAGTGCTGCAGTTGGATTTTTCTTTTAAATAGCACAAGATGATTGTCTTTCTGCTGTGTCTTTCATGAAAGCTTTGTATTAGTGGAGAACTGGGCTCATCTGTGTGGCACTGAGCATAATTCAGGTTCTCCTGCGGAGCACTTGAACATTCCTCATGAGGGCTGAAGCAGGCAAGCTGAGTGGAGCAGTGAGTCATGGCTTGCTGCGGCAGTGGTGTCCTGAAATAACAGCAAGCAGCAGCAGCAGCAGTAATTTAATAGCAATAGTGAGCATTTATTGATGCTTCCCATGTGCCAGGCACTTTGCTTAGTACCTTCTGCATACTATCTCATTTAAATCAGAACAATCCCATGAGCTCAGTACCATCTTTCATGTCAGTTTTACAGATTCTCATCTCAAGGTCACATGACCAGTAAACAATAGAAGTGGGGCTTGAACGCTGATTGCTTGGGTGCCCAAATTCATGCATTTAATCACAGCACTACACTCTGACAGAAATTCACATTGTTATTGCCTTTTTTGCTTTGCTTTTTCCTTAAATCACATCAAAACTGGTTTTTGCCTAATAATTTAGGCTCCATGACCTGAAGGTTGTCTTTCCTTATTTTTATGAGCTGGGGTTTTGAGTGAAAGGGAAATACAACGTGAGAAAGTTCATCCTTGGGCATGGCCTTCTGCCTGAGACCATGTCCATCTACTGAATGATCAAGGGACAAAAAAGGGAATCATGGGAGGTGAAAATTGGAAAGGTTGGGCTAGAGAAAAAGAGACAAGTAGACACATCCAGGGTGATTTGTACCCTGGATGAAGGAGGAAGAGGGATACTAAACATAGTTCAAGAACTGAAGTTCAAAGGTCAGCTAGGTAAGAATGCCATAGAGGGCTTAATGGGGGAAAAAGAAGGTTCAGTGATCAAATAAATTGGAAATTGTATATTCCAACATCTGTTTGGAGGACAACAACAAAAGCCCTGCAGCACCTAACACTTCTTGAGTGCTTCCTGCATGTGCTTTAAGTACCACGTTCCACTCTTAGATTCTAAGGCGGATGAGCTCTGCTAAAGGAGGTTTGACTCCTAGAGGGAAATCAGGGTAGCTTCCAAAGTAAGTGAGAATAGATGCAGATTTAAATATTTGAGGCTCATGCCACAATTTACCTGATGGTTTTCTCATTCTGCAACTGCCCGGTGTCTGGTGACCTTTGTCAGTGGCTTCATCTTGTTGCCTCTAGGGCATGAATCCCTTCTTCTATCTGCTTTATGGGATTGTTAACAGTAAATAAGTATGAAGTTCTTTGGGATCTGTAGAAGAAAGAAGCTTTGTAGTTCAAGGTCTTCATAATGTCATATCAAATATCTAGAGTTCCTTCAATATAGTAAACATTGAAAAATGAATTTATATCCTTTTAGGACAGATTAAATACCAATAGCTTACTCAGGAGAGGAAAGGAAATGTATCTATAAAGTGTTTACTCCTCTCAAGAGGCGTATCTTCAAGTTCTTATGGGTTGCACTGAGATGACTGGTGACAATCCTTGAGTAACATTAATATGGATTTTATATAAGACTGTGGAAAATGAGACTGTTTGCTTGTATGGGCTAATCCTTTTGAAGCCAAGTTATTTGGGGCATACCTCCATGGAAATGCTATTATTAAAAAAAAAATCTTTAAAATTAGGCTTAGAGGAGCATGTTAGGTAAAAATCCATTCACTTGGAAAAGGACAAAAGTTTAATTAAAGCAACAAAGGAGATTTATTCATTCATTTAGGTGAAGAGTTCAGATCCTTTTGCACTTGGTTTGAGTGTCGTGGTTGGATTGACCGTGGGTCTAGAGTTATCATCATGTACCTGATTTCTCATCCAATCCACTCTGCCTTCATGGTATTATGTCACCTTTAGACTGTTGCTGGTTCCACTTCGTGATGATAAGATGTCTGCCAAATACTCTTGGGGCTGCTTATTCTCTCCTGCATGTGGTGAGAGAGAGAGAGAGAGTGGGGAAGAGAGAGGGATATTTCTGGGAACACTTCTATGATTGCAAGGGAGAAGATAAAACCTTTCTTATTGATCACCCTTAAATCATGTTCCATTCATGAGCCAGTGCCTGTGATGAAGAAATGTGTTTTAGGCTGATTAGTATAGACATCGGCACCATGTTTCCCTCCTGAATTCTATGGGGGACTGAACTTTGCCAAAGAAGGTAGGAAACCTAGAGGAAAATCAGGGTAGTTTCCAAAGTGAAAATGGATGCAGATTTAAATAGTTGAGACTCATGACACAATTTACCTGATAGTTTTCTTATATTCTTATGTTAGCAGTTATACGAAACTGGCTTTTTAATGAATAAATGACTAGATCAAGATTTAACTTCTACAGGATTTGGTTCCAAGTTCCTCCTCATTTCTTAGTAGTATAGGCTAGACTAGACCAAATTGAGGTATTCTCTTTCTTTCAGCTTTTTGAAAAGTCTTGGTGTTTGGTTTTTGAATTTGTAAAGCATTAAGTTGAATCTGTATCTGGCCAGTGGTTTTCTATTCCAAATGCCTTTTGGATGAGTTAATGTGAGGTTTCTTTAGGGCAGTATAAATTACCCTCACTTTATTTCTCTTTTTCTCTTTTTGATCTCAGTATGACTGTTCCTTTTTTCTGACATTGAGCTTCATGCATTAATAAGTAAAAGATATCTGTTTTCACATGGATGTCCTAAGTGTCTAACATTACATTTTATCCTACAAAAATTACACCACTGATAAAAACAAAATAGTTAATATTGAAAGACATAAATAACAAGAATGGTGGTGGTAGCCAGAAGTTACTGAGTGCTGACTGTGTGCTGGGTAAGCACTGTGCTAAGTGCTTTACTTGTATTGTTCTGTTTATTCATCACAGCAACCCTGTGAAGGAGGTACTGTCATTATCTCTGTTTTGAAGATGAGAAAACTGAGGTTAAATAAGGTTCACAAAGCTGTATAGACAGGAGGTGGTAGAGTCAAAACTCAAGCCCCAATCTTTTTCATTCTGGAAGCTGTCTTCTTAACCACTATTTTCTCTACCAGGAAAGCCACGATACTTTGAGTGTGCTATACCTAATGCTACATTTAAAATAGTGCTACGTTTAAAATTTCTGGAAAGTTGCATTATGTCTGTAAATTCTTCTTCAGTTAATGCTTCTATATACTACTAGTGGTAGAAATTTGGAAGAGAACACTTACTACCTTGGACCTTGGAAAGACTTGACCCAGAAGTCTTTTGCCAAAAATTTGCATTTACCTGAATAGCAAAAGCAATTTTGAGAAAGAAGAACAAATTTGAAGGACTCATACTTCTGGTTTCAAAACATATTATGAAACTACAATAACCTTAACAATATAGTATTGACATAAAGACACACAAATAGACCAGTGGAATAGAATAGAGAGCTCAGAAGTGAAACCTTGCATATATGGTCAAATGATCTTATATCATTTGATATAAGGGTGCCAAGATAATTTAATGTGATAAGGCCTGTCTCTTCATCAGATAGGGTTAGGAAAACTAGATACATGCAATAGAATGAAGCTAGACCCTTATCTTACACCATGTACAAATACTAACTCAGGATGGATTCAAGACCTAAATGTAACAATCAAAACTATAAAACTCCTAGAAGAAGTTGTAGGGAAAATACATCATGATCTTGAATTTAGCAATGATTTCTTGTATGTGACATGAAAAGAACAGGCAACAAAAGAAAAAATGGACATAGGACAGTCTTCTAGATGCTAAAATAAAAAAAACCAAACAGACAAATGCTACTACATCAAATTTAAAATCTTTTGTACATCAAATGACATAGTCATCACAGTGCAGAGGCAAACTACAGAATGGTAAAAAGTATTTGCAAATCATATGTCTGATAATTGGTTAATATCCAGAGTGCATAAAGAACTCCCACAACTCAATCACAAAAAGTAAAATTACCTGATTAAAAAATGGACAAAGAACTTGAAGAGACATTTCTCCAAAAGTGGTATACAGATGACCAACAAGCACGTGAAAAAGTGCTCAGTGTCACTAATTATCTGATAAATGCAAATCAAAACCACAGAGAAGTATCGCTTCATACTTATTAGTATGGCTACTATTAAAGAAAAATAATGAGTGTTGAGAATGTGGAGAAAGTGGAACTCTTGTGCAGTTGGTGGTATTGTAAAATGATACAACTGCTATGGAAAGGAGGACATAGGTTCATAAAAAATTAAAAATACTAATCCCAGCCCTTTGGGAGGCCAAGGCAAGTGGATCACTTGAGGCCAGGAGTTAGAGACAAGCCTGGGCAACATGGCAAAACCCCATCTCTACTAAAAATATAAAAATTAGCCGGGTGTGGTGGTGCACATCTGTAGTCCCAGATACTTGGCAGGCTGAAGAATGAGAATTGCTTGAACCCAGGAGGCAAAGGCTGTAGTGAATGGTGATCTCACCACTGCACTCCTGCCTGGGTGACAGAGTAAGACTCTGTCTCAAAAAAAAAAAAGAACAAACTTTCATGTGATCCAGCAATCCCACTTTTGTGTCTGTATATATATACAAAAGTATTGAAAGCAGGATAATTACACATCCATGTTCATAGCAGTGCTAGTCATAATAGCCAGGAGTGGAAGCAACCCAGATGTCTCTCTGTCTCTCAGCAGATGAATGAATAAACAAAATGTACTATGTACATACAATGGAGTATAATTCAGCCTTAAAAAGTGAGGGAATCCTGTCCTATGCCATCCTACAACACGATGAAACTTTAGGACATTATAGTAAGTTAAGCCAGTGACAAGAAGGTAAATACTGTATGAATCCACTTACATGAGCTATGCAGAGGAGTCTAACTCATAGAGACAGAATGTACAACAGTGATTGCTATTGGGAGGGGGGCAGTGGGAAAAGGGGAGTTGGTATGTAACAAGTATAGAGCTTCAGTTTTGCAAGATGAAAAAGTTTGGAGATCTTTTGGCACAACAATGTGAATGTAATTAACATTAATGAACTGTGTGTTTAGAAATGGTTAAGATGGTAAATTTTATGTAACATGTTTGTTTGTTTTTTACCACAATTTAAAAAATTTCACATTTATCTCCTGGCACTAATTTTACTACTTCATTGAGTATTTCAACATCTTACTTGAAGTTGCAGACCCCAAGACCACAGGCTTAATGTGGCTCATGGACAATCAGCTTTTGACAAATGTGAAATAGTGGTCAACATTTTAAAAAAATTAGGAACTTTCACATCAAAACCCCTCTCTCTAGGTTCTCTTGGAAAACTGGAAAATCTGGAAACTCCATGTCTCTAGTCTGTCCAATCAACAAATGGCTGGAGCTAGTGAGTAGCCACCCACCTTTCAGACTGGGCATGAAATTCAGATTACATTTCTGTCACTCTCGAATTTCTTGACAAGACACAAGTCTTCATGCAAGTATACTAACTTTCTGGCCATAGCATTTGTAGGTTTTAAGATATTAAACTTCTTAATTCCAAATGCGTCCAGTAGCAATAGACCATAGATGGTGGATGCTCTGCGAGCCCCCACACTAACTTCTTATTTGAGTCACTAATTTCTAGTTTCCCCTTCTGTTTGAGGTCTGAGAGTTATCTCTATATTTCTATGGGAACAAATAAAGTCCCAATGCCCTTTTTTCTTTTGCCTTTTTGCATATAGCAAATGTTGTCCTGCAAGTCATGTTCTAAATATAGATGTGTTAAATTTCAAATGTGAAAGTTTTTGAAGGGTCTAAAGCCAGTTTGCTAATCAGGGGAAATGCTGTGATTGGCGCCAGCGCTTGCAGTCCCTGAGGGGGATTGTGAAATCCTGCCTCCACAACTGTGATTCAAGTCTGGGTTGAAAGAAAACTCCACGACTGCTGAAGAGCTCTCCAAGTTGTTTTCTTCTTAACAGGGTGGTGGCGGTGGTGGTTCTTTCAGTGTCATAACATAGAAAAGATAAATACGTGTTCCTGAGTTCATTTTACTAGTACTGGATTAATAGTATGGTAATAAATCATTATTTTGCAAGCAAAAACAACCATGTTTTGCAATTCTGTATGTGCAAGCTGTAAGAAAATGCCTGTCAATAGAAAGGAATCTAGAGACCCAAGGGGTTACCTCTTCATGGCAAGTTAAGAATGGCTACTTTTGCAAAATATGAAAACCTTTGATGTTTGAAAGTTCAAACTGGCCCAATTTTTTAATCCTTTAAATCCTATTATTCTTTTGTTTTTAATGATAGGGTTGATGGCATCTGATGCAAGTAGAGGCAAAATACTGGAATGCAACAGTTGTCCATTTTTTAAGCTAATGCACTACATGACATTCATGTGTGTGCATTTGAGTGTGTATGCAAGAGGCATTGTTAGAACTCCCTATATGTTTCATGCTGGGTCTATTTCATTGGTGCAGTAGAACTTGGAAAATGCATTGTCATGCTTTGAATAATAGTGAACAACAGTAGAGGAGGCCTTAGTTTCCAAGATTGGTGGAGCAGAGGTATTCAGGGAACTTTCTTGGAATGAGACTTGGATAATTAAGTTGCTGTGCCTGAGAGTTGCTCCTTGAAGTGGAGATGGACATGCTGAATCCTTATCTGCGCTTACCAGAAGTGAAGCTGTCATCTAGCACAGTTGATGCCTCTGTTTTTGAAAAGAGATATGACTAGTTGATTCCATCACTATCTGATGCAGAATTTTCAAAGATGAGTAGTGGATCAGAGAAACAAAACAAAACAAAGCCAGTTGATCCAAACTTTGCGTTGCTAGCTGAAAGGGCCTGATAGTGAGCAAAGGGCCAGATGTTTGGAGTTGCTTTCTCCAATTTTATTTCACTGCTTTTATCCATTAAATTGGTCAACAGCAGCACTTACTGGTAAAAACAGGAACAACAGACTCAAGTTTTCCTATCTGCTGTTACAGTAATGCCCTTTCTGTTCTTATTTCCCCTCTCATCTCCTTCCTTTTCTGCTTTTTCTCTCCCTCCCTTCTGAAGCTCAAGCTTACATTATATGATTTTTTTAAATTCCAAAAGAATAATGATAAAGTATAGGTAAAATGTGGTTAATTTCCATACTCACCATCCCTAATCCTACCCTTTTAAATAAATCAATATTAAGAGTTTTGTTTGTGTCAACAATCCCTCTGCATCCATGCAAATAAGATATGTATCTAGAGAAATTTGTTTTTCTAATTTTTACAAAAGTGGACTCATTCTGTGAACAGAATCTTGTAATTTTATCTCCCTGGCTTTATTTTATAGGCATCTCTCCAAATCAGTACATTTAACCCCAAATCACTATTTTTAATTGCCAAAAATTGTTCATAGTATAGTTTTATCATAATTTATTCACAAAATTCCTTATTGATTAATTTAGGTTGTTTACAGTTCTTCTTCCCCACTAAAAAGATAGTATTACCTATTTTAATTACATATATATATTTTTAAAGCTTTACCCTCTGTAATATTTGAAGAGGAAAACTAAAGGGTTTCTAAATGTTTCATTTGCTCTGATTTATTACTTTATAATTTTTTCGTGTTTTATGAGCTACAGCCTTTAGCTTTTTTTTTTTTTTTGAAACAGGTCTTCCTTTGCCACCCATGCTGACATGCAGTAGTACAATCACAGCTCACTGCAACCTCAATTTCCTGGGCTCAAATGACCCCCTCCCCCCTGCATTTCAGCCTCCCGAGTAGCTGGGACCATAGGCACTTGACACCACACCTGGCTAATTTTTTGTATTTTTTGTAGAGATGGGATTTTGTCATGTTGTCTAGGCTGATCTTGAACTACTGGGCTCAAGCAGTCTGCCTGCCTCGGCCTCCCAAAGTGTTGGGATTACAGGTGTAAGCTACTGTACCCAGCCAGATTTTCTAGTTTGCTAATTTACCTCTTTGAATCTTTGCATCATAGCTGTTTATGCTGTACAGTGAAGGACTTCTAAAGCTCAGCATTTTAGTCATTTTAGGTCATATAGCTCTTTGGTGTGGGGAGCTGTGCTGTGCATTGTGGAGCACATAGCGTCCCTGGCTTCTACCAACTAGATGCTAATAGCGTGCACCCTGTCCCAACACTCAAGTTATGATGACCAAAAATGCCTCTACTTACTGTCAAATGCTCTTTGCGTGGAAAATTGCTCCTGTTGAGAACCACTTTCTATAATGCATATAAAGAAGATATGTATAAAAACTCAGTTATGTGGCAGAACACTGCTTTTCTTTATATATTCATCAGCACTTGGCCACATGAATGTAATGTCACATTGCATTAGAAGTGAATCTCAGTGTTGGGCCCCAAATAGTGAGCTTCAGTTAGCTCCTGTGTACAAGCCAGCACTAGAATGTTCTTCAGTTTATGTATGCCATTTTGGTGCCTATAGTGGCACATAGACCACAGTGTCTTCGTCTATAAGCTGTGCTATCTAAATCAGACAGTTTGAATATTTTCTGACTGTGATTGGGGCAACACCTACTCAAATGAGGCAGGAATGCCATTTGCATCTGACATCAGTTTGTTTGACTGGGATCTGGGCAATTCACGAGGTACACATTGTCCTATCCATGTCACCCCAGCTATATGAAGTAGGAGGCAGTGGCATCCAGGTAGCCAACCACCTCTTTCCTTTCCTTGTCTCTTTTCTATAGAGTCTTCTCAACTTCTGGCCTTGAGCAAAATAGCTCCCCTTGGGAAGTTCACTATCACTAAGAAAATCTGCTGTTTCCACATGTTCTATAATCTTTTCTGGTGAAAATATGAGCTATATATATATAATTCTTTAAGTTTCTTCACATTTCCAGTTGGCTGTTCTGGTTGGTTTGCTTAATTAAATGAGATGTGGTATTACTGTATTTGAACAAAGCTGGGCATCAGGCCCTTCATCAGAAACGTGGCCCCTTATTAAAGCATTGTTTTTTGTTTTTACAAAAAGTCAGATGGCCTTGTGCTGTTTGACTTGGTGCCTTTTCCAAATAGGTGACTCTAAAGATGACCTGATGATCCTATGGACCGGGCTATAAACTTTGTGCATCTACCTTCTTGTGCCTTAATGGCAAGGTAAGATGTTGGAGAATTGATTCTCATATCCTTGGTTGGCATTTTAATCATGATAGCTTGGTCATCAGGGTAATGGCAACACGTTAAAAATCAGATGCATTAAAAAAAATAGCAGTGTCATCCAGGCTGCTTTGCATTTGTGATCTGTTTATTTATTCATGTATATATGTATACACACACACACACACACACACACACACACACACACCCATGTAGTTACTGCCCAGGTCAAGAATTAGGACATTTCCAGCACTGTAGAAGAGTCCCTTTTCCCCATATTAGCCAGTAAGCACTGAATCCACTAGTCTGACCTCAGTTGCTCTTAGTCGTGTCTATTCTTGAATTCCATGGAAATGGAATCACATAGTATTTGTTCTTTTGTGACTAGCTTTTTTAGTCTAACAGTATATCTGAAATACATTTGTGCTAGGACATGTAACAGTAGTTTGTGCTTTTTGATGTATGTGTGTAGTAGGCTCTGTATGAATAATTTATTCAATCTTTCTACTCATTATGGTGGGCATTTGGGTTCTTTCCTAGGTGAGGATATGAGGAACAAAGCTTCCCTGAACATCCCTCTACATGTCTTTAGTGGATGATGTACTCTCTTCTTTTGGGTAAATACATGGGAGTGGAATGGTTAGCTCATCTTTTGATAGATTTATTCTTATTTACATGTTTTGATGCTGTTGTAAATAGATTTATTTAAAATTTTAATTTTCTCCCAAGTGATGTATTATGTTTTTATTTGCAAACTAGTGTATTTTAATAGAGGCCATGAAACATGCATTAAAATTAATGTTTGCCTCTTTTTAAGAGAGCCTGATATAGAACACTTCTAATTTTTGAAAAGCATACAGAAACCTATGTGATAACTCTTGATATAAAGATTGCATTTGGTTTTTAAAAAATAATGAACTATCTTACATTATTTAAAAATAAATCTAGGTTGGGCATAGTGGCTTATGCCTATAATCTTAGTACTTTGGGAGGCCAAGATGGAAGGGTATCCTGAACCCAGGTGTTTGAGACCAGCCTGGACAACATGACAAGACCTCATCTCTGTGAAAATTTTAAAAATTAGCCAAGCATGGTGGTTTGCACCTGTAGTCCCAGCTACTCAGAAGGCTGAAGTGGGAGGATCACTTGAGCCTGGAAGGCTGAGGCTACAGTGAGCCATATTTGCATCATTGCACTCCAGCCTGGGTGATAGAGCGAAAACTTGTTTCAGAAAATAAAAAATAAATCTAATTACAACATGCAAATATTTTCAAAATATTTTTCATACAAAGCTAATATATTAAATCAATCTTGTTTCAAAGGCATATATTTAAAAATATAAGTATACAATACACATTTTTAGATTATCTGTGGCTTATTTTTGTTCGGGTGCATACTACAACATTTTATATAGGGATCTTTTACATCATAAATCAAATTAAATCCATGGTTAAGAAGCAAAATTTTAATTTTCTGTTTCTATTTTTCTTTTTTTTTTTTTGAGATAGAGTCGTGCTCAGTCGCCCAGGCTGGAGAGCAGTGACGAGATCTCAACCCACTGCAACCTCTGTCTCCTAGTTTCAAACAATTCTCTTGCCTCAGCCTCCTGAGTAGCTGGGATTACAGGCATGCACTTCCACACTGGCTAATTTTTATATTTTTAGTAGAAATGGGGTTTCTCCATGTTGGCCAGGCTGGTCTTGAACTCCTGACTTCAGGTGGTCCACCCACCTCGGCCTCCCAAAGTGCTGGGATCACAGGCATGAGCCACCATGCCTGGTATCTGTTGCTATTTTTGAAGACTGTGTTTAGTTTGTATTCATTTAAGAAGTATGGCAGTGCATTCTCTCTTATTTAGAAAAGGAATCTAATCTGAGAGGACTTTTTTTTCTTTTAGTGCCTATGAGGAATTTCTTAAATAGTTTTGCAGGTAGTAAAACCTTTAAAGCTGCTTGAGTGCACAAAAGTTTGTGAAGCTTATAAACATCATCTTTCTAGGACAATCATGAAAGAAAACCTGAGACACAGTGACTTGTTAGGCCGTAGCTATTGCCTTGACAACAAACTATAAACATTTCAAAATACTTATGCCACCAACAAGTGATGTGTAAGGGTTAAGTGGTCAAAGCAGAAGCACCAAGACCATGTTTGTATGATAAAGGTCGCAGAAACCATACCCATCTTATAGGAGACTTTTATTGCAGGTTTTCTGACTCTAACATAAGCTAAATACTTTAGCAATGAGAACATCTACTATTCTAAGTTTATAAATTATTTTTAATGGAAGTATGCAGGGATTTGCATTATAATTTAGTCCACAGGTTATACTTCTAATTCCCTCTCTTCAAGCCAATTTAGTGCCACATGTGGATGGAAAATTGTATATCCCAGTTGCTGAAGGTCAGGGTGATACAGGAAATCTAAAATACCAATCTTTGTGCTCAAGGAGTTTTGTTTGATTTTTTTAACCTGTGTTCTCAGATTGTACATATTCAGAGAGGTATTTTATTTTTTGCCTGGTTGGAAATTTCTACAAATCCTATAAATGAAGATTTATTATAGCATCTACGGTTATATTAAAGATCATTTATTAAATATTTTTTGGGAATTAATAGATTACAGAAAAGAAAAGAATTCTTTTGGCCAGACAGGAAGGATTTTCTATTTTGGTGGACTGTAAAATAAAAAATAAATAAATAATAAAATTTTGTTGCTGCCTTAGATTTTTGAAAAGGGACAGATGTGATGGTGGAGTAGTTAAGAATTTAGAGATTTCATTTCACTCTTTTCTGTTTTCTTGAATTCTCATAGTTTAATATTGTCCTCTTTGGTTGAAAGCAACATCTATTTTCATTCTTAATTTTAAAATGCTGACACTTTCACTGTACATTTTGTGAAGAATAATAGGATTCTCCAAGATGACTTGATTGTCAAAGTCATTTCTTCTGCCCATGTTGGTGGAAATACTCAACGTTTTTCATCTATAACCAAGGTTATCTTTATCCTTTGGCAGTCAGTGCCATGGTAGCAGGTAGTGATACAAATCTGGGACCCCTGAGTGCTGTGGGTCAGAGATTGCAATAAAAATATGAATGTTGGTTGCAGAAGCAACATACATTTTAGATTTTTATGGAGGACTTTAAACTGATCACAGATAAAGTGGTGACTCATAGTTTTCATTTTTAATTAATCAGCATCCAAATTGAAAAGGAAAAACCTTCCAAAACTTTTTGTTGGCTTCGGTGGATCTGAATCCCAGTACTGTGACCTTTAGCTGGGATATATGTACCCAGCTTAGGCCTGCAGCTTATCCGGTTCTTCCTCAGTCTCCTCATCTGTAAAGTGGGGATAATGCTACTTACATCATGCAGTTGGGAGGATTAAAAACCCAGTTGATAGAAATGTGCATAGCACAGTTCCTGGCTCTATATAGTAGCTGTTGTTCTTACTATTTTTGTAGTGAAGAAACTATGTTGTATTAGTGGAAGCCATGCAGATAGACTTTATTGAATTCCTGCTGTATGTATATGTTACCTGCACATTCTTGGCCAAGTAAATTAAGCCACTTAGTCTCCCTGGAGTCCCACTTTTTCACATGCAGAATGGGGATCATACTATTTATCATTCAGGGTTGCTGTGAGGAAAACAATATATTTAAAGCACATAGCATGGTTCCTGGCACCTAATAAGCATTCAGCAAATGATAGTTGCTGCTATTATTATGGTTGTGGTTGTTATTATCATTTTTATGATTAGACTGTATGTCCACAGCTCAGTATTTTTGCTGCTATTTTCATAGCCCAGCTACTGTCATCTCTCTGTGGATTATTGTAATAGCCCTCTAATCCTTCCTCCTGTGTTTCCGTAAAGACTCAAATGGTCTGGCATTTGCCAGCCTCCCTGGTCTCCCGCATTGCTCCCCCAACCTCCCGCCCCCACACTGCTTTCTGTGCTTCAGCAACAGTGGACTTCATTTATTCCTGCAAATGCATTCTACTCCTTCCCTGCACAGGGCCTTTGCATATGCTGCTTTTTCTTCTTGGAATAGTCTGACCTCTTTCCACCTCTCATCACCTTCATTTTGCCTTGTACTTAATTGCTTTATTTGCTTGTTATTTTACATTTATTTGTATGATCATTGGTTCAGATACAGCAGAGAAAGTGTCAGACTTGGATTACCACTGTATGTTCCTTTAGTTCCCCACCACACTCATTTGTTGAGAGAGTGAATGATTATGATGATCATCTGATGATAATATAAAATATCTAGGCAACAATTGAGACAATAGAGGAGGTTGTAGGATGTGAGGTTTATCCCTGGGAGAATGCATAGTGAAAAGGCAGATTTGCTAATGATTTGGGACACCAATGAGGAAAAGTGGTGTGTCTGTGCAGGAGGAAGAATGGTTAAATGAAGAAATGTAGTGAGAGAGGAAGAAGTGTAGCAGGAAATAGTTGTGGAGTGTTGGAAAGAGGAAATAACTGGGAAGTGACCTGATAGAAAATTGGGCATGTATTTCCTTTGCTACAGTTTTATTTCTCTGATTTAAGCATTATCACATTGGCTCTTTTTTTTTGAAGTGTGATTTACAATATTCTTTTTACTTGTAGGATGCCACATCCATTTACTTACATGGACAAACTTATATAGCCAAAACGTGCGAAGACACAAGAGCAGTTTAGCCTTTATTTTGTCTTCCTTTCCTTGGACAAACGCTCCCTCCCTTTATAACAGTTTCTTTCACTGTCTTACACTGTCTTATTTCTTTGATCAAAAATACACTTTTTTTTTTTTTTAGTTCTCTCTGATGTAAGCTCCTTAGTATGCTCTTAGGGTAAACTGTTTCTCATTGTTTAAAGTTTCCAGCATTGGTTTCTCACTTTTGTTGTTCATATCTCTTAAAAGAGCAGGGTGGTTTTCGTGAAGAAACCTATGCTGGGACCACTGTCAGGTGCTGTGTGGTTGCAAGGGGTGAGGAACTAACTAGACATCTATAAATTTAGTGTTTTTCTGTCTTGAAGTTTTTCTTTTAGCATAATTTTAAATTGAGATATAATTCACCTAAATGAAATTTATCATTTTAACGTGTGCACTTCACTGGTTTTTAGTCTATTCACTATGTTGTGTAGCTGTCACCATTTTCTAATTCCAAAACATTTCCATCGTCCCAATAAGAAGCCTCACACCTATTAGCAGTTAGTCCAGATTACCCCGCTTCTATCCTGTGGCAGCCATTAATCTATTTTGTCTTTATGGATTTGCCTACTGGACATTTAATGTAAGTGGAATTATACATTAATGTGGCCTTTCGTGTCTAGCTACTTTCACTTAACAAAATATTTTCAAGGTTCAAGCTTGAAAGGAATGACCATAAAAAGGTTTTTCCTTTTTATGGATAAGTAATATTCCACTGTAGGGATATACCACATTTTGTTTATTCCTTCCTCAGTTAATGGACATTTGAGTTGCTTCCACTTTTGCCTGCTATGAACTTTCTTATACAAATTTTTGTGTGAACATATGTTTTCAGTTCTCTTGGGCATTTACCTAAGAGTGGAATGCCTGGGTAACATGGTTAAACATACCATTACCATGGGTCATGTATGTTTAAGGAGCTGCCATGCTGTTCTTACAGCAGCCAAACCATTTTACATTCCCACCAACAATGTGTCAGGGTGCCAGTTTTTCCACATCCTTGCCAACACCTGTTATTTTCAGTTAAAAAAAAATATAGCCATCCTAGTGTTGTGAAGTGGTCATTGTGTCTCTTTTATTCTTTTGTGGTGGCTCTCAGTGGCCTTAATTAGTTCCTTCCCTGCTTTCATTTAAAAAAAGTATAGTGTTCTTGTCATTTTTATTAGCACTAAAGTTTGAATGGGCTCTCTCTAGCACAGAGGGAATCTAAAATAGAATTTGAAATACTAGTTTATAATTGAGAAACAGCATGCTTAGAGAAAGTGACTGAACCAGAAAAAGGCAGTTATGGCCTACAAATTAGGATTTATTCTACCAAAGGAGACCTCAAGTAAATATTCTTATGTATAAATTATAGAAACTTCTCATAATAGGAATAAAAGTCAAAAAAGAAAATGGGAGTAATAACAATTCCTCTTTATGGTTGGTTTGTTCTTTTCCCTGCGTAACTTGTTTTTTTTTTTTTTTTTTTAACCTTAAATGCTATTCCTTATATACTGTTACCATGAAGATTGTTCATTTATAGACTAATCCTGTAAGATCCTTAAAACCCTATAGAAAAAGCTCAGCTGACATTAGCCAAAGCTCATTTTGTATTCCATTGTTTCAAGTGACTAAAACATCAGGACTAAAGGCCTAGCATTAAGAAGCTTAAATAATTATAGATTCCCTCTCCTCCCATTCATTAGATGTAATTTAGCATTGAAAAAAATAAAATTACTCAACTTTGATGGAAGTTCAGCAGTCTTAAATCCTTCTAAAATTCTGAATATGGCTTTTTTTGTTGCAAACTGTGCCAATGTCAAATCAATAACTGTGTAGTTTTCTTTCTACCCAGGGTCACCACCATCACCCAGAAATGTGTAATGAATACTTTATTTGTGGTCTCTGATTTCTAGGAACTTAACAGTTGAATATAGAGAGAACTGATGCCAAGAGATATCAAGGGATGTGAAGCATTACTGTATATACCAGGCAGCAGGAAGTCATTATTGGTAAGGCTGGAAGAGGCAACTGTAATATGTTTTACATGGGGCTTTAGTAGACCATTTTCGATTCCGCAGTAGGAAGGCATACTGAACTTTGATTATTCTGGGAAAAGAAAATTAAGAAAAATGTTGAAAGGAGGCAAGTATTTTTTGAGGGCCTATTGGGTGACAAATTGCATTAGGAGATGGGTTGTAGAGTATGGTGGAGAGCTCAGGGCCTTGTAATCAAATGACTTCAGTTTGAATTTTGGCTATGACAACTGGTAATTTGGATGCTTATGGGAGTAAGAGAACTGCAATCTATATGATTGTTGTGAGAATTGAAGGATCAAGTGATTCGTCTCTCTTCCAGGCCTGGCATGTAATAGGCCCTCAATAAACATGGGTCTTACTATCATTAGTATTGTCATTATTGTTATTTTTGTAATTTAATTACTGCAACCATTACTTAAGCAAAGTGGTATTGTACATATTTTTTCACATGAGAAAACAAAGCTTAAGTAATCAAGAGATTTGCCTAGAGCAGTGGCTCTCACCCGAGGATGATTTTAGCTCCCAGGAGACATTGGGCAATGTCTGGAGAGCTGTTTTTGGTGGTCCCAATTGGCAGTGCAGGGTGTTACTGACATCTCCTGGGTACAGGACAGGGGTGCTGCTAAACATTCTGGAATGCACAGGACAGACTCTGCAGCAAAGAATGATCCAGCCCCAGATGTCTCGTGCCAAGGCTGACAAACTCTGGCCTAGAGTCATGGACCTGCCAGATCAAGCAGAATTCGAATCCTTTTCTGATTCATGCATTTAGATGTTCTCTCTGAAACTATTCTGTTTCTTCATGAGAATCAAGGGAGTGAAATAAAGTTAGTTTTTGGCAAGCCCCTTTAACTTTTAAGATGATATTCTGATGGCTTGAGACTCAAACATGGTACCTTGGGGTGGGCGAGAGGCCAACTACAGGGAAACTGAGGTGATCTGCGAGGGAACAGCTATCCATTCATTTTTCACCATTCATTTGTGTATGAACTATTGTTGATCATTATTTTTCCAAACATTTAGTGAGCACCTACTCTGTGCTAGTTCACAGTCCATATTCTTATACAGCTTCTGTTTTGCCAGCCATGCCTTACTGAGAAATGAAAGAACATTTCAGACAAGAAACATAAGAAATGAAAAATAACGCTTCATTATACAGAAGTCCAGTTTATGAAGCTGTGTGTTTGGAGGCCTCACACTGATTGTTGTTCATTTATTCATTGACTATTCAAATACATTTGTACACTGCCATCTTCTTAGGCATGCTCCCCAAGAAACTCTGTCATCTGTTTTTCTTTTCATAAACCCTATGTTTAATGGCAGTTTTATCATTTCATTACAAGTAAAAATCCTTTCAGAAACAGGGGCTGTATTTGTCTGTGTCTCTGAGGACTTTTGGAATTGAGATTAATGGTTGGGGGAGGAAGACTCTTCCTTGGACATTTCCTGAGCCCTGTGGTTTACTTTTAATAATTATTTTGGTATGAAACAGTTTGCTGAGTTTTGTGGTAAGTATCATAAAGTACCTAATTTCTCTAAAGAAAAATAAAGCTTTGACCTATAAAAAATTGAATAAAAGTAAATCTAAGTTTTTAAAAAAGTGTCTATTATTGTAGAAATTTCTTTAATGACAGAAAATAAGCACATGCATGCACACACACATATATATCTCAAGATGATACATCTTAAGGCCTTGCTTCTCAACAGTTTGTAATTTCATTCTAGGAAAAAACAAGAATTGTTGCTGCTGTTATTTTTATGAACTCCATTGATCCAATAACTCATTTTTTTTTAACTAACCACAAGTTCTCCTATAGTGAGGAAGAGGTAAACAGTTTCCTTGACGTTGGGAAGTCCCTTTTTTAGAAGTGTATAGTCACTGTGAATGAGCGAGGCTGTTAATTTTTTTTTCTTCGTTTCTGTTCTTGTCTAAATAGAAGAAAGAATCCATGAAGCAAATGTATCCTATGCTGTGCTTGTGGAAGAACTTGCAGTTCAACACCATAAAGCACAGTTTCCTTTGTCACTCCTTTAGTCTGAGCTGTTTAAACAGTTTAATTGTATATGCACTGTCTGAATAATTTAATCCTTTGACTCATGGGACAGCCAACTCTATGATCTTTCTGAAGTACTAAAAATATGTGAACAGTTGTTATGATAGACAATGTAAGATTTTGTTTCTTGATCAATTTTTATTAATTCATTTTCTCTTCTCTTTTTCCCTCTCTTCTATTCCCCTCGCATCTCTTCTCTCCTGCTTCCCTCCCCTTCCTCTCCCCTACCCCTTTTCCCCTTTACTCCCTCCCTTCTCTCTTCCCCCTTCTCTGCTTTTTCCTCAACAGTTAATCTCTTTGAACCCTTTGCACCCTTTTGGGGTCGAGGCCCCCTCTTTTTTTCTGGCTTTTCCCTCTATTTCTACATCCTTAGGCACTTACCTTTTCTTTCTGTAATGCTTCCATGCCCAACATTTACTACATTTTTATGAATAAATCTCTTAAAATATGCAATTGATATTATTATGTTTACTCTTTTAACTTGAATTTTGGAAAGTTTATGTATGAAAGTGCAGTTAAGAATTGGTAGTTTCAAGGTGTGATTTGCTTTTGTGATACATGAGAGCAACTTCTTTTTGTTCTGCTTTTGAGAGTCTTTCCAGGGTCTCAGAGTCTTGGAGAGGCAGAGACCAACTTCAGTGAGGGAGCTCTGAGTAAAGGAAGATCTGGGTGTTGGCTGTCTGCTGGAAGGTCAGCATGATGCCGTCTTTAGACTTCATTGTGCTGAATCCTGTCCCTTGAATTTGAAAGACTATACAATAACTTTGTTCTGCTTATTAGAGTCATAAAACCACATTAAGGTATAGATAGAGGGACAACTTTTTCACACATGTATATTGCTAATGGTTCTGAATCTAGTTTTTGAATAAAGCTTGTCATTTTCTGAGTGTATTGTGGAGACATGTTATAGGGATCATTTGCTGACTCTTCATGCTTGTTCTGTTTAAACTAACAAGAAACCAAGGCTACAATATGATATAATTTTGTCTTATAACTTTTTTTCTGACCTTCCCTTTGTCTTCTTAGCTAATCCATTCATGTTAGGAAGATAATTGATCTATTCCCACATGTTTCTTAACCTCCTCTCCATTTCTTCCCCATTTGTAATTCTTTCTGCTCAGTTGGAAGGAAACTAGAATTTAAAAACAGCTAACATTTCGATGACCATTTGCAATTTTATCTAAAATTTTAATGGTAACTTTGATATTTTAAAGATATTCCACACCTCATAATTCCCCTCTAATTCTGAATTTTTAAAGATTTTGTTCCTTGGGTGGAATAAAAGAGAATGAGGTCTTCCCTGCCCGTCTCATGTGTTATACAAAATCAGAGCTACCTGCTGGTTTCTTGTTTGTTTTTCACAGTGATTAGGAGCATTTCTGATCATGAATTTTAATCACCTATGTATTTGCTTTTTTGTTGTTATCTTTTCCACTATGTGTTACAAGGGCAGGAAGAATGTTAGTTTTATTCCCAATGCTGTAATACTTAATATGTGCATGGTATGTAGCAGACACTCAGCAAATATTCGGTGAGTGAAGAAATGCATTTCTTTTTAAGTGACAGGGTCTTTCTTTTTGTCACCTAGGCTGGAGTGCGGTGGTATGATCATAGCTTACTGTAACCTCCAACTCCTGGCCTCAAGCAATCCTCCTGCCTCAGCCTACCTAATAGCTAGGACTACAGGCATGTGCCACCATGCCTGGCTAATTTTTTAAATTTTTTTGTGGAGACAAGATCTTGCAGTGTTTTCCAGGCTGATCTCAAACTCTTAGCCTCAGGTGATCTTCCTGCCTTGGTCTTCCAAAGTACTGGGATTATAGGTATGAGCCACTGTGCATGGCCAAAAATGCATTTTCAGAAGAATGGATATATAGCTCTTATAACTTAGTCTATTTAATATAGACTAATTATGTGAAAATCACTTTGCAAAGCGGGTTTTGGGTCCACAGTATCTGTTAACAGAGCTAATTTTTTTTTTAACATAGCAATTCATTTTACTATGTTTTTTTTAGACAGAGTCTCACTCTGTCACCCAGACTGGAGTGCAATGCTGCGATCTCGGATCACTGCAACCTCTGCCTCCCGGGTTCAAGTGATTCTCCTGACTCAGCCTCCTGAGTAGCTGGGATCACAGGCACCCACCACCACACCTAGTTAATTTTTGTATTGTTTTTAATAGAGATGGGGTTTTACCATGTTAGCCAGGCTGATCTTGGACTCCTGACCTCAAGTGATCACCTGCCTCGGCTTCCCAAAGTGCTGAGATTAAAGGTGTGAGCCACTGCACCCGGCTCATTTTACTATTTTTAACTGAAGAGTTAGTTTTTCAAATGAGGAATTCATTTGATAATATGAAAGGTTTTTTAATTTTGGGGGTGAAGACCCAATTTATAATTTGAAGATAAAGATCCTTTGCCCAGAAAAATGTAGTTAGACCATTACAGATTTGTGCAGATAACTGTAAGATTTATGGACCTTTGGAGGTGGGTCCTTGAACTCCAGTACTGAGAACTCAGGCCAAGAACCAATGTGCAACAGTTTCACTTAATTTTTAGGTTGGGTTTGCGGCAGTTTATGAGGATGATATTTCTTGCTGAAGATAAAAGACAAAAGTGTCAGATGCCAGGCGAGGACAGTGCTATCCACTACAGGGTTTAATTTTTGCCTCCATTCTTTCTGAGGCTTTTCTATAAATAACAGGATTCTGATAAAGATTGAGCTGTTTCACTTAAAACTCTGTGAGCCTATGGACTTGTAATCAAAACCACAATTATTGTTAGTTTATTTCCATGTGTAATTAAAGACAGGAAAAAAATACAAGCCAGTAAAATGAGTAATGCAAGGAAATTCTGATGTACAGCTTCCTTTTAAAGATGGTTTTATACATTCATTCCTGTCTAGTTCCCTGTTGAAGATTCTTATCTTGGCTTCGTAGATTGTTCAGAATTTTCATCCCTAAGGAAAACAACTAAACTGGTTTGCCTTTTTTGGGGGGTAGCCCTCCAAGCAGGCATTCTGGCTGGGCCATATTCTCTTTTAAGTTACATGATTTCACCTAGCATGTTACTTGGTGGTCTTATTGCCTGACTTCTCTTTTATTTAAAATTCCTGTGGTACATTATAGCCTTCTGGAACAATGTTAAGAATGAGATAGTATGCCCCCCACCCCAGGAATTCTTGGATGTTATTTTCTGGTCTTGGCAACCTAAGGATCTCTTAACTTCTTTAATCTGATTAATGGGGAATTCAGAACTATAGTTACAAAATAGTTCGCCTAAGCTATTACTGCTTTGATGGAATTAATGATCAAATATTGGCTAATGCCCAAAGCGGATTCATGAACTGTGCTTAATTTTACATTTCCCTCCTAAAGGCAATTGTGGAACAAAGACCTTTTATGTTGGTTGAACCCAATTAATGAATGAAAATGTAATTTCATTTCTTCTACACCTATGGTTGAATCTGATGAGGCTTGCTTATCTACAACAACATGTATTACAGATACCACTTTGTTTTTACTAAGTCATTAAGGCATAACACTTTTGCTGAACTTCTGTGGTGGATAAACCACTTTGATACCTTTATTTGGGTCAAAATGTTCTTTAACAGCCTTTGAGGCATTGACCTCATCGAAGCAGTTAATTTTCCAGTGACCCATTTTGGAGTAACATGGACACAATGGCAACTTCTCTAGAGTCGATCTAAAGTGTAGCATAGTTAGTAATTAAGCTTCATGATTGCAAATGCCAGAGACTGTTAAGAGCTGGCTGTATATTTGATGATTCTCTCTGTTTAGCAGTTTGGTAGATTGGAAAGCTACTTGGTTGATCTTGGCTTTTTGCCTGATATACGTGTGTGTGTGTGTGTGTGTGTGTGTGTGTGTGTGTGTATACACACACATATATGTATGATATAAATAATATGTAGGCATAACAGATCAGCCTGTTTTATAAATAAAAATGGGATCATCATTCAGAAAATGACATAAGGTTTGAGATGTAATATGTATTTATATATATATATAAAATATAAAAATATAGATAGTATAATATATAATATAAAAAATAAAAATATATACAGAGAGTATTCTAAGATTTGTACTCATTAATAATTCAATCAATTTTAATGACTACTTTATATAGTTGTATAAGTAGTTACAGGGGATTCAATGATGAACTAAAACCAGAATAACCATACCAGTGTTTTTGTTTGTTTTGAGATGGAGTCTGGCTCTTTTGCCCAAGCTGGAGTACAGTGGCACCACCTCAGCTCATTGCAACCTTTGCCTCCCGGGTTTGAGCGATTCTTCTGCCTCAGCTTCCTGAGTAGCTGGGATTACAGGTGCACACCACCACGCCCAGCTAGTATTTGAATTTTTAATAGAAATGGGGTTTCACCATGTTGGTTAGGCTGGTCTTGAACTCCGGGCCTCATGTGATCCACCCACCTCAGCCTCCCAAAGTGTTGGGATTACAAGTGTGAGCCACTGTGTCCGGCTAGCCAAACAAGTTTTAGTTCAGTTATATGTCTTTGAGAGTTGAGGGGAGTAATTTTAATTACTCTAGG
This sequence comes from Plecturocebus donacophilus, assembly GCA_004027715.1. NCBI lineage: Eukaryota > Metazoa > Chordata > Mammalia > Primates > Pitheciidae > Plecturocebus > Plecturocebus donacophilus. The sequence continues at coordinate 117,107 of PVKP010001629.1, read as the reverse complement.
GCAGCACTGTAAACTGGAACTATCTCAGGAAAGTTGAGAGGAATGGTCACTGTAATTAAAGCATACGTAGTCTCTGTCATGGGGCTTGCAGGCAATGGGGGTGACATAGATGAATCCAAGAATCAGATAATAAATACCAATTTACAGCTGTAAAAAAATGCTAAAGTGTGTACAGTAAGTAGGAGTAGAGAAAGGAAGAAGGGTGTATAGTGTGACCAAGGAATTGCCAGAAGACCAGAGTGACTTACCTATGGAGATCAGAGCAGAGCCTGGTGAGGGAAGAGGCTAGGAAGCTGGGTAGGGTTCACACCATGCAGGATCTTGACCTCCCTGGAAGGGTTTAGATATTTACTCTAACTGCCTTGGGAAGCCATTATAGATTTTAGTGGAGAGGGTGAGGAGGAGAGATTTTTAGACAGGTGGATCAAATGATCAGATGTGCTTTGGAAAAAATCATTTGGGCTATAGTATGGAGAAGAGATTGAACAGGGATGGGTAGGGTAAAGTGGGGCTGGGGACAAAAGTAAGTTTGGGGAAAGTGCTTCAGTGGCTCTTGCATTAATCTAAGTGACAGACTATGATGACTTTAAGATAGTAACAGTGGAGCAGAGCATATGGATAAATTTAAGAGATATTTTGGAGCAAAACTCAACAGGACTTGGAAACAGACTCTTATGGTGAAGGAAGGATATTTGAAATTCTTTTATGCCCTCCTATAATAATATTACAGTTTTGTTGTGTCTGGTCAGCTTGTTTTATAAATAAAAATGGGAATATTGCTCAGAAAATGGCATAAGGAATGGAGTGAATGTGGGGAAAAGAACAGCTTTTTAAGCTGTTATGCAAGAGTTGAACTATAGCATGATCCCAACCAGTATTGCTGTGTCACTGATTTCTTACCCTGATCTCTACTCAATTAGCCTTTTGGACAGCAGGTCCAAGATATCATTTAGGATGCTAGAACAATAATTTTCTAAATAATACCCTGGTGCTTTGAAGGGGTTAAGGTAAGGATTCCCAGATGCTTTATCTATGATGAGCCTGCATCTTAGACACTGGGCCCAACTGGTCGATCACATGATTCTTTTATAAAGCTGTTGTTCACGGTAAAGTATGATGTAATAAAGAAGGTTAGGAATTAAAAACAAAAACACACAGGGTCACATGAGTGTGTATAAGCATCAATAAATTAAGTGCATCTTTTTTTTTTTTTTTTTTTTGAAGACTTGCATTTGCACATAGGATTGCATCAAGCTGACAGTAGTATTTAAATGTAAATGTTAACCAAGCAATGAAATGTTGTTGTTTGCTTCTTTTTAGGCTTTGGATTCTTATATCATTCATCCTGCCTTTATTGATTTACATAGCTTTCAGCAACAGTTGAATAGGCCTATCTCTTGGGTCATCTTGCAATCTTAGTGCAAGTACTGTACTAAGAACATTGAAATTTATATTAACAAACAAAATTGTGTACTCTTTAGAAATTGCATATCAATTTTATAGCATTTTAAATTTCTAAAGATAATACCATGAATATTCTTCCAAAAATATTCTCAATTAAACAAGAAGCAGGGTCTGTCTTTTTTTGCTTCTCTCTTGAATCTTGACAGATTATGAAATTTCGACTCTAGTTTATACTTACAGATTCCGTTTTCATTAGCAGTCTTTTTTGATTGAGTTGAGATGAGGAAGGATGTTGTTAGAAATCCTCATTTTCACCTACTGTCTCTTTCTTTTTCAGTTTTCTTTTATGTGCCCTAAGCTGAGTATTCATTTTAAGCATGCTCATCTATCCTTGGTCCTCTGTCCTGAGCCTTGTATTGACTGGACAGAAAAACCGGATTATATTTTTCAAAAGCTTAGTACAGATTTTGATATCTTGTTGTAGCATTTGATACTGATAATGACCAAGGCTAGTGTTCAGGGATGATACAGATGGTTTTGAGGACTGATTGCTAATCCATTTCTTTACAAAGCATTGTGTCATATTTTATCTTAAATGAGGTTAATTTTTTCCATTTATTTCTTAAATCTTTCACACTGACTTGGTTAGGTGGTTGAAATTCTAACTGTGTTTGCTGTAAGCTAGGTTCTTGGATTCCTATCCAGTGTGAGCTTGGCAGTCCAGGGCTTTATTTGATGACAGTGTGCTCAGCTTTTGAAATTAAGTAATAGAAGTAGGATTAAAAATAACTTTTTTAACATACTAGTTTTGATTTTTTTCAAAAGGTCAGTTTTGATTAACTCCTTGAAAAGACATGTAATTTCAATATTATCTGTGTGATAGGTGGAGCATATATATTGTTTTAAAACTACTGGTCTTAGCTTAAAAATCCTTATCAGTGACAAGGAAAGAATAATGCCTACCTTCAGAGGCCACTGTGTGGAATAAATGAGTCCATTCATGCAATTGTTAATTTGAAAGATATTTGCAAAGCATCTGCAGTGTACCCGGGACTGATGCTAAACATTGGAAATGACAGAGAACAAAATCAAGTCTTTGGCCTTCATGGAGCTTATATTTTACCTTATATTTGTAAAACACATGCTAGAAGATCAATAAATGGTAGCTGTAATTGTCGCTACCTAAACTTTGGATAAAACTTTGAGATCTAAAATATATTGTTAAGTTATTTCAGGTCTTTTCCCTTATTCTGACTTCAAATTAAAATAGGGCTGTTGAAGAAGTTCTGCAGATATGTTCTGCACATTAATTTTAAGGTTCTAAAGCAGTGGTTCTCAACTCTGACAACCCACTAGAGTGACCCTGAGAGCTTTTCAAATACTAAAATACCAGTGTTGGCAAGCTGCCCTCAGAGATTCTGATAATGGTCTAAAGTGGGCACTGGTATTTGTTTTAAAAGTTCCTGAGGTAATTCTATTGGGCACCTGGAGTTGAGACTCACTGAAATACTTTACAAGTATTTACATGTTATGGCTAATGATAGATTTGCTATTTATATATCAAGGTACATAGCTTGATATGAGAGAAGAGCTGTGGCATTAGTTATGGATTGGACAAGTCTAATGATAGGTTTCAGAGCAAAATATGTGGCTTCTGAGAACCCAGGTGTATGAACTGTAGGCATGACTGCCACAGTGCATCTGTCTTCCCTAGATAAGTCACTGTACTACTAAGACCTCAGTATTCTCATCTGTAAAGTCTGGTTAAATGCAATGAGGATGCCTGCCAATACTACCATTTTGCTGCTCTGTAGGGTATTGATTTAATATTCCAGTATATGAATTATCTGTTTCCCAAAACGGTTTCCAGCCTGATGCCTCGTTCCTTTCCTTTGCCACAACTAATCAAGCCAATAGTGAAAATTCAGTCAATGCCTGCCAGATTTTCAGCTGGCAAACACACAGCTAACTCATTCTCGAGAGAGTTTGAGTAATGCTGCAAAAGTCATTATCCTCTGGGAAGCAGAGAATGACAAGGAAGGGATGGGAGAACTTGATAACTGCCTTGGACTGTGTGTGAGCCGAGGAAGACTGTGTACACAGAGAGAATCCTAGAATAGGTGTGCCAGGGAAGGTGCATGCACATTCCACAGGGATGGAATTCAATGGCCCATAAGACAGAGAGATGGTGAGGAGAGCTTTGTCCCTGACCTGGTTCCAGTTCCAGTCCCCAGGGGCCCACTTGTATTTTATTCTGTCTTTGGGCAACTGAGATTTCCTGCTGTTTCCTTATCATTCCTCCTTCCTTGTACTTCCTTCACTGGGTTTCTGTCCTTATGCAACCCCAGATGCTTTGAGTAGAACATTAGATTAGTAGAAACTTTTCAGTAACCAGTGGGGCAATACTAAACATAGAAATGGGGTAAGGAGAATAAGCAAAAAAGTGGAAAGAATGAAGATAGTAAGTTATAGTCTTAGCTCTGTCCAAAAATAGCTCAGTGACCTTCTCCAAGGTGCTTGACTTTCCCAGGTTTGTCTAAAATGGAAATGGTGCAGTCTCATAGGGCTGGGGTAATGAAAAAAAAAAAGATTATAGTTGTATAAATGCCTTGAAAAGGTAAAATGGCACGTCAGTAAGGAGATCATCTCAGATCTCCTCAGACTTTTAGAGAATGTGAGATTTGAGTTGTTTGCTTTCAGAGACAGAGCTAAGAGAGAAGAGAAACTGAGTCATAAAATATGCCTGAGGGGCCAAGATTTTAAGTGGTCATTGAATTGTAAATGGAATACTTCACTTCTTTACTCCTGTCAACTTTTAATTTTCATGGCTTTATTATTCTCCCAATGGTTATTATTTCTTTCTCAGAATTTCTAATTATTTGCTGCTTCAATTGTCTGAGTTTTTCAAATATATATTTTTAGATAGAGTTCAATGTTTTCATGAGGTTCTGCTCACAATGTGGGTGACATAGTTCTTTGTGTTATGAATTCGTGATAAAGTTACTGATTTTCTTTCTTTGCATTCAGTGAAGAACACGAATTGGGGCATGCATGTAAACGATTTGGTTGGTTGGCCTTCTTGTCCTCACTTGGCATATCCTAAAATCATTTTATTGTCTCCTACACAGTGGATTGGGCAATGGGAAAGGTTTGCAATTGGAAAGGAAAGTTGGCCTAGGTCTTTCCAGCAGTAAAATCTATCAAAGATCCTTATATTTTTGCCTCTCCCATAAACTGAATTTGTAAGTGGCTCTGAGAAAGGGAATGATATTAATGCCCAAATGTACACTTACAATGTACTATTGTAAGTACACTTAACAATGAGCCATTTACAATGTACTATTCCAGTGGAATGGTAAGGGTGTCAAGCATTCAGGACTGAGGAAAATTGGCCTCACAGTGAACATGCTTCATTTTGGACACTGATATTAAACCTGACTCAGACAAGGTTTTCTCATTCCTTGATATTACTCTTCAAGATAACTTTTCATTGGCACAGTCAGGTAGCTAAGGGAAGATAAGGTAAAATCAAAGGAAGATTGGATCTGTCAGTAGGTAGAATGTGCACAAAAGCTTTCCACTCTTTTGCTTCCATTATGCATTTACACCAAGTGGAATAAGTCTCCCTCTGGGAAGTGCTGTTGTAATTCTCAGTACATTTGGGCATTAATATCATTCCCTTTCTCAGACTCACTTACAAATTCAGCTTATATGATAGGCAAAAGTATAAGGATCTTTGATAGATTTTACTGCTGGAAAGACCTAGGCCAACTTTCCTTGCATTCCAAAGTGTTTCATGTTCCTTTAGTGGAAAAGGAAGACGACTGTTGCTTGTAAATATGGCATTGGACCCCAACTCTCTTGAATCGTTATTAGCTTTTCTGGAGTGATGCAGCTTCTGTATATTTGAGATGTCTTTAAAAGGTATAAAGTTCATTTTCAGTGAAATATGAATGGAGTGTACAATACCGTTCTTTTTAACAACTGACAAATTGATTAGCATTTATTGAATTAAATCTAGTTGAAAGTCAGTGTTTTTTAAAGGATGCCTTTTAAAAAATTGGTGTTATGAACAAAAAGTGAGAATACTTAAGGATCTTAGATAAAATTCTGAAAACGACTTGATGAGGCAGTGAAAGATTGCTAATCCATTATTTTCTGGGAACCTATTAAAATCTATGGGAACTTACTGGAGGGCCACTAGGTGTTTAGATGTCACTGGAAGATATTAGATGCCTATCAACAATATGGTTCATCATTGTTTCATATGCCCTTCGGTCCATGGGGTAAATGACAGTGTGGCTGGCTCATGAGAACTAGGGAAAGCATTATATGCCATTGGTCTGGTCTCTGTGTGTGACTGGGCAGCTCCTTGATTTATTTTTCAACCTATTTCCTGTTTAGAAAAAAAAGTGCAGCTTGCTGCCAATGCAGTATTCTCAGGTCAAATAGGAAACAGGTTAAATAATCAATTAAATAGTCAATTCTCTATACACTTTTGACCATCTTCCCAGATGTGATGAGTTCACAGTGTCTGATGACCTGGCCTTGTGGTGTAGTTTATAAGGTACAACTTCATTCATTTCTTAAGTCTTTTTCCATTCTATATATTTTTGTTGTTATTTTGATACAAGGTCTTGCTCTGTCACCTAGGATGGCATGCAGTGGTGCAATCATGGCTTATTGCAGCCTCAACTTTCCAGACTCAAGCAATCCTCCTGCCACATCCTCTCAAGTAGCTGGAACTACAGGCGCCCACCACCATGCCTGGCTAGTTTTTTAATGTTTTATAGAAACGGGTCTCCGTTTACTGCCATTTTTGTGTGTAGTCTGAAATTTTGTTATCTTTGTATACCAAAGAGGCATGTCAGTTATTAATCTATTGTGGCATGAAAAACGAGGTGCAAGCTTCTAGGTGTCCCCTTCCAATGGAGTCACATGGGGATTTGCTTGATACTCTGAGCAACAAAGGCAAAGTAATACCAGTCAGGAAAGCTCACTGGCACTTTGATATACAGGAATTTTACTTAAGACTTCAGCTCTTCCTTTCTCCCTGGGCAAAAACAGGTGTTTGCCCTAAATTGCACTGTGAGGATAAACTTTTCTGGTAAACTGGTACAGCATGGCCCAGGGCCTCAGGTTTATAAAAACAGATGTTAACCGTAAATACAGTGAGGCCCAGGACCTCAGGCATACAAAAACAAATGTTTACCATAAATATAGTATGACCCAAGACCTCAGACATACAAAAACACTCTGAATCAAGCAGAATATTCCAAGGGCTCAGAGGTTATCTCTTAGGAGTTAACAAGGGCCGGTCATGAAGACAGGCCTTTCTTTGGAATGTACAGAGTTCTGGCAACCCAGGCCTACCGAGTTAACTCTTTCCTGCCCACATTGTCTAGTAATAAGGTTGACTTTGGACAACATGGGTTTGAACTGCACGAGTCCACTTGATTGTGATGTTTCTTCTGCCTCTCCCACCTCTGAGTCTGCAAGACCAAACTCCCCCTTCCTTCTCCTCTTCAACCTACTCAACATGAAGGCACCAAGGATGAAGACCTTCATGATGATCCACTTCCACTTAATGAATTGTAAATATCTTTTCTCTTTCTTGTGATTTTCTTAATAACATTTTCTTTTCTCTAGCTTACTTTATTGTAAGAATACAGTGCATAATAAATGTAACATACAAAAATATGTGTTAATTGACTATTTATGTTATTGGTAAGCCTTCTGATCAACAGAAGGCTATTCCTCTTTGAGTAAGTTTCGGAGAGAGTCAAAAGTTATATGTGGATTTTTAACTGTGTATGTGGGGTGGAGGAGTTGGCATCCCTAATCCCTACATTATTCAAGGGTCAACTGTATTTTATTGAATGCTAGTCATTGTGAATGTGTGCTGTGTGCCTCTGGATTTTGTCATTTTGTAAGGAGTGCTGAATTTTGTCCTGGCAGGAAGTTCATTTACTTGGGATCAGCTTGATTCTTTCGAGGTTTGTTTTTAAACTTTCTGACAGTGGATCTAAAGTAGCCTTTTTATAGGCTTAGTTTAGCTCTATGCCCAAGTGTGGTCTCTCGGATCTCTACAGAACACTCCTGGTGTTTAAAGAAGTCTCTCCACTTTCACAGGTTGGAACTTGAATGTTTCCCAGCCCTTGATGAACTCTGAAAGTTGTTCAGTTTATAGCTTCACTACAGATTCTCTCTTCCTCGTAGTCATTCTTTCTGTAGTAGTTGCTGTTTGCTCAGCACAGTGACATCTCACCCTCTGCATGTGCACATTGCTATTTAGCCAAAGACTTAAGGACACCCCTAGGAAGATTTCTAGGTCTCCTCCTTTCATAGCTCTGTCCTTTGTTGTACTGTGGTCTGCGTGTTCCAACCATCTCATTCTCCTGAGCTGTGCTGCTCAGGTTCCTTCTCTCTGCTTCACTATCTGGAAAGTATTTCTAGACAGAAAGCTTAGATGTCACACTCCTCATCTCATTTGTTCTTCTTACTTTGAACATCAGAGTCGTGAACTGTTGTTTAATAACAGAAAGCTGTTGTTTCATATACTTTTGTCTAATTTTCTAGTTGATTATAGTGGGAGAAATAATCTGGTACCAGCTGCATTTCATGGCTGAAGTATAATTGACTCTAACAATTTTTATGTAAGAGCTGGAGTTTGAGAATCAGACATGTGGACTTCAGATTTTGTCCCCAGCATTTGCTAAATTTTGATCTTGGCAATTAGCTAACATCTCTCTGACTTAGCTGCTTTATGTGTAAAATGGGCATGGTAGTACCTAATTCATAGGGGTTTATGAGCATTATTTGTGACAGTGCAAGTGAAATGCTTAGTATCGTGCCTTACACATATTGAGGCCCATTCAATGATGATGATGAGAATGGTGATAGTGGTGGTGTTGGTGGTGTCAGTCTGTATTTTCACTATAAGTAAGGATGTTACATAGAAAAAAATTATTTTGCTGTGTTACAAAGTGCTGCTAGTCTTGTGGCAGTTAATTGTCACTAATGTAATAGGATCGAGGAGAGGTTAGACACTTTTCCTTTCCACTGATTGCAGAACTGTCACAGAAATTACATAAAAATTCATTGATGACTTCTGGGTGTGGTAGCCAGAAGAGTTGATGCTTGTTCTGAAAATACTTATACAACTTTAGGGATGCAAAGCTCCTGAAGACTGTATTCAAAATGCCTTTAAAAGTGAACTTGATTATATCTTTAATGTTTTTCTATTTAAGCTGTGTGGTGCACACATCTATGTGTTTATGTTTTTTTTAAAATTCTATTTGATATTTTGATATACCTGAAATGGTTCATAATTTTCCAAACATGGCTTACCCCCTCAAAAGCAGGGCCTTTTTCCAGAGTCAGTCTGTGCTCTAAGTCTAATTTGTTAACTTTTGAGTGGATCAAATCTTAAAACCCTTAGATATCTTCTCATTAGTAATGTATGTATTTGAGAAATTGTTGAACTAAACATGAAGGTTGCAGTATGGTGTGTACAATGGTACTATTCAAGTAAAATTTTAAAATATATAAAACATTACCGTATACTCTGGATGGATTTTTTTGTGTGGTGGTGGTGGTGGTGGGGTGTGTGTGTGTGTGTGCATGAAAACCTTGGTTTGGAAAGAAACATGGACTTTAGGAAAACAATTCTATTCTGAGAAAAGAGATGGGAAGGAGAGCAGACAAGAGTTCAAAATGGTCTTAAATTGAATCCATAATATTTTATTTCTGAAAAATTGAATCAAATATTCCAGATAATATTTTAAAATCTAAATGATGCATATATGGGTATCTGTTATATTTTTCTTTGTATTTTTCTGTATGTTTGATACCTGTCTTTAAAAATCAATGTAATAACAATAATGTTCAAGTTGGTGATTGAATTAAAACCTTTGGCTCTAGGGGCTTGTTTGATCAATATCAAGCCTTTTGGGGTTATCTTCAGGGATACGATTATAATATCCTGCATTGTGTCTTACTCCTGGACAACCAAAGAATGTATTGTTATGCTTCGGAGTCAGGAACACCTTCCTTCTGTAAATATATATGCATTAGATATTGTTAGGATAAAACTTGGCTGCTGGTCTACCTAAGTATGAAGTCTGAATATTGGAATGCAGGGACTTTTTCCAGGGCCAGTCTGTACTCTAAGTCTAATCTGTTCCCCATTGAGTGGATCAAATCTTAAAATGTTTAGTTAGCTTCTTCTTAATAGGACAAAGTTCATGCAACTTAAGGAGACATAGGGAGCCTGCCTCCTCTTTTCCTGCGTTGCGCCTCCCACCATCCTTTTTTCTTTCTTTCTCTTATCCAACCACACTAGACTTTTTATCCTTCTTCTGTTTCATCTTAGGTGTCCTGCTCTTTCTCTTGCTTCCTTTGCAGATGTTGGTTTCCCCCTTCCTCTTTAACCCTTTCCCTCAGTTTTTTTAGCGGACCACTCTACATCAGTCAAATCTTAGCTTCAGCATCCCAGTGTAACCACATAAATTCCACCACTGTATGCTTTCTACAGTTCTCCAATATTAATGCTTATATCCTCACTGTTACTACTCATCTACCTGTTTTTCAGTCTTCAAGTTAAGCCCTGTTTGGGAGAAACCATGTTTATCTCCATTTCTCTAGCACCCATGTAGCATTTATAATATAAGCACTAAATAAATACTTGTTGAATGAAAACATGAATTAAGTACAGTTTGGGCTTTTGACGAATTGTATACTCACTAGAAACTTAATTTTTTTAATGGAAAATACTGAATTTAAAGAAACCTTTTATGAATATTTTAATGAACACTTTCATAAAATACTGAGAGGATTTATGGTCAAAGATGTATTTTTAAATCAAAGAAGTAAAGTGTTACTCATAAGGAAAGCAACTCTAGAGCCCCATGGGCATTAACAGGTTAATTTTCTTCTTTAAATAAATTAATTAAAATTTTTGTTTCTAATACATGTGTATGGAAACAATCAAAGAAGACTGAAGTATTTTGAATGAAAAGCAGTAATCGTATGCTTCCGTGTTTCTCAGTTCTACCTGATTAATAGGTTAAAACTTGAATAAGATTCACCTTCAAGAAGAAAAATGTGCATGCACATATATTAGGACCATGTAGTGGTTTAGGAAAAGCAACTATAGTTGTTGAGTTGAGGCTAGAATGGGAATAAAGCCTCACACTAAAGGGGCTTTTAAAGTCATGATTTGTTTTTAAAAATGCCATCTAAAGGACACAGTGATTCCTCCAGTGTTAGCTTGTGTTTTCCATAATCTTCTTCCTCAAAGTCCCATCTTAAAAAAGATATGGCTTTGCTTTTTTGCCCCTCTTTCCAAAGACAGGATCTCAAAAAATGGTAACTAATTTAAGCCCTGCGAAATGTCCAGATGCCGCACCTGGGAAAAATGAAGTTCTGAAGTTCAGAATTTGGAACTACTTAAGCTAGAAGAATCTTCTTGCTGTGGTTGCATGTCTGGTTGTGGAAGCTAGTAACTTCTTTCAGGCAGGCATTGTTCCATCAGAACAGGTGGCCCGAAGTGTGGCTGTGCCAGAGAGCAGAGACCGAGTACGAACTTGTCCAGGAAGTTGAAACACTTCTCAGAATTTCTTCTTCTGATGATCACCCTGCTGCCATTGCAGCTAGAACTTTCTGGGCTGGAAGAGGGTACTCAAAGAAACATGAGGCTGGGGACAGTGGTTCACACCTGGAATCCCAGCACTTTGGGAGGCTGCGGTGACCGGATCCTGACTTAAGGTCAGGAGTTCAAGACCAGCGTAGCCAACATGGTGAAACGTCGTCTCTACAAAAAAAAAAAAAATTGAAAAATTAGCTGGGAGTGATGGTGCATGTCTGTACTCCTAGCTACTTGGGAGGCTAAGGCAGGACAATCACTTGAACCTGGGAAGTGAAAGTTGCAGTGAGCCAAGGTTGTGCCACTGTACCCCAGCCTAGGTGACAAGTGAGACTCTATCTCAAAAAACAAACAAGCAAAAACATGAAAGATGGTGTTAGAATGTTGATATCTAATATGGTAGCTATTGAACCCTTGAAATGTGGCTAGTCCAAATTGAGATGTACTGTACATGTGAAAAGCACACCAGACCTCATAGATTTAGTATAAAAAATAAAGTAAAATATCTTGTTAATAAGTTTTAATGTAGATTCATTATGAATTATGTTTTGGGCTAAATAAGGTAATAAAATTGACTTCACCTGTTTCATTTTGTTTTTCTTCTTAATGTGGCTACTAGAAAATTGAAATATACATGTGTGACTCGTTTTATATTTCTATTGGGCAGTGCTGCTTTTGAGAAAAACTTTACTAGCGATGTTCATGCAACTCTGTCCAGATAATTTATATTTTGATGTGACTTTATTCTGGAGTAGATCAGATATGGAATCTAAACCTTGGCATTTCTAAGTTAGTTTCTTAGTAACTTACAGTTTAAATGTAGCAATGAAAACAAGAGTAGGATTTTTTTTTTCAGTTGTAAAAGAAATTTCTAGAAACTAAGAGCTTTACAGAGCTTAAAATTTATTCTCATTATTTTATTTTTAAACTCTAAGTTCCTGCCAGGACAAAAATGTTCAGTTCTTTTTGGATTCTGATGGCCTGGTAAAACTTCTTTGTAAACCCAGGGGATGTGATAGAATTAGCACAGGAGAAAATTAATTTGGTTGGGATCCATGAATGGAATGGAGGTAATGTGCAAGGCTTGCAGTCTTTTGTAATCAATCATTGTAGAAGTTTTGCTGCGATACAGGGCTACCCAACACTTTGGGCAGCATCGTGACAAGATATCTTCCTGTAGAACCTTTATCTGGTGCAATAAGAGAAAAGTGTAAACATAGAAATAGAATGTGTATAATTATAGCCACATATATACACATTCAATAAAATGTCTTGCATTTACGTGTGTGTGTGTGTTTCTGGAAAAAAGTTACATGAGATTTTCCACTTTTTTTTTTTCTAAATTTCAGCCTAGTTGTAGGATATTTTCCAAACCCACATTTTCCAGCAATTTGAGCACCAAGCTCATAGCAATAAGGCACTTTCTTGTCAAACGTGAGTCAAAAACAGGAACCCTTTAATTCTGTTTGTCACATGATACTGGATGTTGTAAAATAATAATAGCAAGGATTTCATTTCTTTCCCTTCGATCGTCAGACTTTTAGCTGCTTTACTTGCATTGCTAAAGCCAGGAATTCAGAAGTGTAGGTCATATGCTCTGTGTAGAAAATGCATTCGGGAGCATACACATTAAATGGGTTATAAATAGTATCTGCCCTGACAATGCTGGAATTTTCTCAGCTTTTAGACACATTGAAGTCTTTGTTTTGTGAGTGGCTGCCCTCCACTCCCCAACCCTCTAAGCTTGAGTCATAAAGGCTGAAAAACTAATGAGGTTGCTGAAACTTAAAATCTAATTGGTAGGATGTATGGGAAACAATGAGAGATGGCAGAAATCGTATACTTCGATTCAAGTTGGCTTCTCTGTTGCAGCACTGCAACTTGCTCACTTTGCATTTTATTGTTCCAGGTCCTTGAATTTATTTTTTTCCTTCAATAGTATCAAATTAGACCTAGATAAAAACAAAAACAAAAACAAAAACCTAATAAATGGTTAACCATCAAGGCTAATATTAGGATTCTAAAGTCTCCATTTAGAATAGGAAACAAAACAAAACAAAACAAAAAAACCAACCCATGAAAGCAAAAGTACAAACTGGATTTTCTTTTTAAAAATTTTAACATTTTATTTTATTATGTTTTTTGAGACTGAGCCTCACTTACTTTGTTGCCCAGACTGGGGTGCAGTAGCATGATCTTGGCTCACTACAACCTCCACCTCAGGGGTTCAGGTGATTCTTGTGCCTCAGCCTCCCGAGTAGTTGGGATTACAGATGCATGCCACCATGCCTGGCTAATTTTTGTATTTTTAGCAGAGACAGAGTTTCACCATGTTGGCCAGGCTGGTCTAGAATTCCTGGGGCTCAAGTGTTCCACCCACCTTGGTCTCCCAAAGTGCTTAGATTACAGGCATGAGCCACCACACCCAGCCCAAACTGGATTTTCTTGATAGTCTCTCCCTCTCAAAAATATTTTGCTCTTATCTTCTGAGTTTATAGATGATAATTTATAACAGATGTCTATAAACTATAACCCATATCTGGCCTGTCAGCCTCTTCATTGATGCCCCTACATCCAAGAATGATTTTTACATTGAATGTTTTTCCTTCTCAACTATTTAATATTGAAAAAACAAACAGAGAAAGAACATGTGGTAGACACCATACATAGCTCACCAACCCTGCAATATTTGCTATCTGACCCTTTATCTACAAAGCTTGCTGGCCCCTGGTTTAGAATGTGCTTGCTGTGTGACCCCTTGCTATTAGATATGTAATCAGATAAAAAGTTTCTTTCTTGGATTTTGTTAATTCCCCAATGAATACTTCTGGAGTATTTATTCCATTCCTGACACTGTCATAGGCACTAGGGGAATGAAGTTTAAAAAGTGACACCCAAACACAGACTAGAGGGCATATTTCAAAAGTGACAGAGCTTGCATGCCTGTCAAGAGAAAAAGACCAAACCTAACCAATCCAAACAGGAACCAGAAATCAAAAACTTAATTAATTACCAGAAAAACAAACCAGCTGAGTATGAAATAGAGAATAACAGCAATTTCTATGCTTCCCTCCTTGAACTGTGCTATGGAAGGGTGACTAAGTTATTTCCCAGATTTTGAATTCACCCACCCACAGACAACATACTTGCTTCTTTTCCCCAAGTCATTTCCTCATTTTTAATTTTATTTCTTTCCTAAAGTCTCTTTTTGCCCCAACTGAAATTGATTATTCAACCCCATCTTATTGAGCGCTTTAGTTTGTTTCCAAGGCTTATTTATTTTGTTGTTGTTGTTGTTGTTTTCTTGTGACAGAGTCTCACTCTGTCACCCAGGCTGAAATACAGTGGTATGATGTTGGCTCACTGCAACCTCAACCTACCAGATTCAAGCGATTCTCCTGGCTCCCCTTTCTGAGTAGTTGGGACTACAGATGTGTGCCACCATGCCTGGCTAATTTTTGTATTTTTAGTGGAGATGGGGTTTTACCATGTTGACTGGCCTGGTCTCAAACTCCTGACCTCAGGTGATCTGCCCGCCTCAGCCTCCCAAAGTGCTGGGATTACATACATGAGCTACTGTGTCCAGCCTCATCTTTTTTGTTTAAAATCAGACTTTCTGTGTCTTTAGACTTAAGGTTTTTTACTTGTATGCAGCATATAGTTGGGTTTTGAACCTTTGTCTTAGCAGCTCAGGCTGCTATCATGAAATACCATAAACTGGTAGCTTACTCAACATATTTATTTTTCATGGTTCTGAAGGCTAGGAAGTTCAGATCAAGGTGCTGGCAGATGTGATTCCTGATAAGGGGTCTCTTCCTGTCTGGCAGATGGCTGCTTTCTCACTATATCCTCAGAGAGCCAAAAGAAGTTGTCTGGTGTATCTTCTAATAAAGACACTAACCCCATCCTGGGGCCCCACTCTCATGAACTCATCTAAACTCAATTACCTCCCAAAGGCCCCACCACCAAATATCATCATATTAGGGTTAGGTGTTCAACATATGAATTTTGGAAGGATACAGACATTCAGCCCATAACAGTCTTTTATGCTTTTCCCCCCGTTTTGGTAAACATGGATTATGGATTATAGTTATTTTATTTCTTTTAGTATAAGAATCTTTCCTCAGATCTGACATTCTCTAAAAGTTTTGTGATCTGCACCAAAGTAAGTTACAGACAAATGTTTGCTTGTTTCCTTTATTTTGGAACGTTTTTGTAAGAATTCTTTGGAATACTACCAGATTATTAATCTTGATCTCCTAAGCATACTGAGTGGTAGACTATGATTTCTTTTGTGGTTTAGAATATGCCCTCTAGCCTGTGTTTTGGTTAGCAGAATGACCAGAGCTTAGACTAAAGGCACGACTCATGCATTCGAAATACATACAGGCTTGAAGTTATCCTATTACAAAACAGTTACCACATTCATGTAAATGGCCAGGCAAAGGTCAAAATATGAGCAACATTATTTGTGGCTCAGTGAGAGATTTTATATTCAAAGTCTGTCAGCATTTGTCAGAAGACTGGTATTGTCAATGGCTGTTCCTGGTTAAGACTAACTAAAAAGTGATTTGATATGAACTCAGAATACAGAGATAATAAGACAACTTGGATGTACCCCAGGAAACAAGAGCCCTGCACTTGATTCCAAAAAGAGGTCTGTTATTCTGGCTGTTACCAGACTTTCTTGCATCTTGATAAGAGAATTTTTTCCCCTCTAAATCAGTTTCATCATCTGTATCAAGGGTAGTATTCACAAGAACATGTTAATATCAATGGCATGCATATGGGGTGTTGGATTCTCAGAACGTATTGCAATTGCTTCCTGTAGGTTCTGTGATGATTATCAATTTATTGCCTCTCAGGTCCAAATTCACCTTTATTATCTGCTCTGTGAAAATGAACCTGAACTCTTTAAATGGTAGGATGTTAAGGTTTGGCAGGAGAGGGTGCTGGAGAGATGTCACAGGAAGAAGGGGTTTTCCTTCTTCTATTTGGTGTGCGTGCTCACATGGCTTCTGCAGCATCCATGGCTTCTCCAGGACCCAGCTCCTGCAGCACTGGAGACATCTCCAGTGCTTGTTTCCCACAGCACTTGTGGCTTCTCCAGCACCACGTTCCTCCAGTGCTCTGGCTTCATTTGGCTTCACTAGTGCCTGGCTCCTGCAGTGCATAGTGGTCACAGCTGCAACTGGTAGCCAGCAGCTTCCTTTGGCACCTCTCCTTGGGCTGTTTTGTAGCAGGGTGCCTCTGGTGGAACACCTCCCTGCGAACAGCTTCCCTGAAACCCTAGAGGATGGATCCCAGTAAGCTCCACCACTGAAGCACCACAGCAGCTTCCCTGCCTGCAGGGATCTGGATCTTAGCCCTGGGAATAAAGGCTCTCCTTTGTGCCTTTTATCTCTGTCTTAGAGTTAATGGCTATTCCTTGTGTCTGTCATTCCTATATTCCTTAAGGTTCTCTTCTTGCTAGCTAAGTCTTGTTATAGTTAGTAATTTCTTCTATTAAAGTTTCTATTTTCAGATAGTAGTTTGAAAAAAGGCAATTTAGTGGGAGAAATAACTAACCATCTCTCCTAATTGGACCCTGGGTTAATATAGGGTCTCATCAGTAGTATTATGGGGTTCTGTGCTTGCATTGGAAAAAGCAAGTGGTTGAAAGAGAATCTAATGGATTTGTTTAAAGGAACGTGAAATCAGAATGTATATCTATTATATATTTCCCTGTACTCTTCTGGTTGAATAAACCAATTTTAGGAAAATCTGGAAGTTTGCCATTATCTGTAGTGGAGGAGGGAAATAGTGGTTCTGATGAAACTAGAGTGAAAACATGAAATTTGTCTGACAAATTGACCATTCTGCTTTGTGTGGGAGCTTCAGGTTCTCACAACAAATCTGCTGAGGGGACCTAGTGGATGAGTCATAATTCAGTTTCTGGGGGTTGTCTGCAAAGTCATAATATCTATATTGATAATCCTAAGTTGATTAAATGTGCATGTCAAGTGCCGTTTCCTTCTACCCTCCTATCTTGTGATAGGGCCATAGCAGTTGTTCTTTTGTTCCCCTTTTCTGTGTGAATCCTTCAGCAGTGTGATATGGGCCAGTGTATGATGCAGAAATGAAAGAAAAACCAGAATGGGGTGGCTTGAGGATTATCTGGTCTGATCGCTTCATTTCTGAGATAGCAAAACAGACCAAAAGTAAGGTTAAGTGTATTGCTCTCAAGAGTATGCACATACTTAGAAAACACAAAAATATATCAAAACAGATCTGATTCCTAGCTGGTTGTTTCCCTCCAAGCTTTAATGTATTTCCTTTTTAATCTCTAATGATTTATTTCTTTATATTCATATATTAAGTTTTACAAAGGTTGGAAAAATATGTTATATACTTTAAAATTAAATAATATTTTAGTCTACATTAAAAGAATAGATCAGAAAATGTCTTGTACAGGTACATGTTTTTAAATTTTTACACTACATATATTGAAGTGGAATATATAGAGAGGAGAATGCATACATGATAAGTATATAGCATGATGATTTATTGACAAACTGGACTCTTGTTTTCCAGCCCTCAGGTAAATTAACCGAACTTTGCCTGCACCCTAGATGCTTCCTTCTGTGTTCTTTATTTACTACTCCTCCCAAGGTTAACCACTATCTTGACTACTAATTGCATAGATTAGTTTTGCCTGTTTTGTCCTTTATAGAAATGGAACCAGCCATATGGTTCTATAGCAAGTACTCACTTGGGCTTGGCATCTTTTGTTCATGATTATGTTTGAGACATTGATTCTTCCACATTGCTGTAAGTAAGTTATAGTTCATTCATTTTCATTGCCGTATAGTATTTCATTATATAATGCTACTAGGATTTAGTTATCTATTCTACTGTTGATGGACATTTGGAGACTTTTCTAACCTGAAGTATTTACAATGAGGCTATGAATATTCATTATAATTACTTTTTAAAACTTTTTTGGACATTAGAAGACAGCAAAGTGTGAGGTTGAAGACACAAGCTTGGAGTTAGACAACTCATTAACTGGCAGTCTTGTTCTAGTTCTTTATGTCCATAAGCCTGTCTCCTCATTGGCAGTGGGCTTACTAATACCAGTTGTGCAGGATTTTGGAAATAATGAAGTAAAATGATGGTTATTGTGCACAGTGCTGATACATGAGTACTCAAATAATGGAAGTTGTCATTACTTTTTATATTAAAATTTTATACATTATAGCAAAGTATCAGCCAAGTTTACTATTTGTATCAGGTTGTTTGTACATAGTGTTTTTCATTTTCTCAGGGTGTGCACATGCTTTACCTTTGGAGTAATGTTTGATTCTTTATCTTTCCTCTCCCTTCCTCTCAGCCACAATTATTACCTGCCTGTTGTATTCCAGGTACTGGGGACAGGAACTGAATAAATGAGCAGACCTTATTCATTCCTGAGCTTTCTTTTTAGTTTTTGCTATTATATTAGCTCACATCCTCCTCTTCTCATACCAGCCTCTGAATGCTAACACTGCTCTTTGTCAGCCTCTCACCAGTGTAACTCAACCTATCTGAGGGGGGACAGGATCATCTTTCTTTAGTACTACCACTTCCAGTTGAGTTCTTTAGTGAAGACTTGAGAAAATTCAGCTTTACCATTGGTAGTCAATTTATACCTCGACTTAACATCTTTCTCTATCTCAAGGGAGAGGACTGGGCTAGGGTGAGGCCAAAGAGGCCTCTTTCCCAGGATACAAAATGAAGGAGGCACTTTTTCTCAGGGTTGTGCAGGTCAGGCCCTGCCAAATAATGAAATGAACATTTATTGAACATCTACTATGTGCTAAACCTTGGGCAAGATTCTCTATATTTATATAAGGTGGCTTATTCCCTTTAGTGTGATTTTTTTTCAGGGTTAACTTCCTAGTTAGGCCTTTCCTTACCTTCCTATCTTCATGCTTTCCATTTGTATTTTCATCTTATTGCCCAGTGGATCACCTTCATAGCTTGTTGTTTTCCTACGACACTGTAAGCAGTTTTTTCCCTGTTTATACTGTATATTGTTGTTTGCCTAGTTACACTGTGTGTGGTTGTCTAATTATAATGTATGTGTCTTTTTGCCTGGTTACACCATATATAGTTGTTTTCTTATTTACACTGCATGTGGTTATTTCCCTGTTTATACTGTATGTGTTTTTTTTACCTACACTGTATGTAGTTGTTTGTCTGGTTATACTATATGTATTTCCTTATAAACGCTGTATGTAGTTGTTTGCCTATTTATACTGTATGTGACTGTTTGCCTAGTTATACTGTATGTTATTTTCCTGTGTACACTGCATGTGGTTCTTTGCCTATTTACACTGTATGTGGTTGTATACTTGGTTAGACTGTATGTAGTTGTTTCTGTGTGTATACTGTAAGTGGTTTTCTTCTCTGTTTATACTGTATGTGGTTGTTTTTCTATTTACACTGTATATGGTTGCTTCCCTCTTTACACTGTATGTGGTTGTTTCACTGTTTAACTATATGTGGTTTCTTCCCTGTTTACACTGTATGTGGTTGCTTCCCTGTTTACACTGTATGTATTTGTTTCTCTGTTTACACTGTATGTGGTTGTTTTTCTATTTAAATTGTATGTGGTTTTTTCTCTGCTTATACTGTGTGTGGTTGTTTTTCTATTTACACTATATGTGGTTGTTATCCATGTTCATACTGTATGTCGTTGTTTCCCTGTTTATGCTGTATGTGGTTGTTTTTCTATTTACACTGTATGTGGTTTTTTAATTTATACTATATGTGGTTGTTTCCATGTTCATACTGTATGTGATTGTTTCCCTGTTTATACTGTATGTGGTTGTTTTTCTATTTACACTGTATGTGGTTTTTTATTTACACTATATGCGGTTGTTTCCATGTTCATACTGTATGTGGTTGCTTCCCTGTTTACACTGTATATGGTTGCTTCCCTATTTATGCTGTATGTAGTTGTTTGCCTATTTATTGCCTGTCCACCTGCATTCCCTCAGCCTCTATTACTGAAGGTCTGCGACAGCATTAGTCATGCCACTTTCATGCACTACTGTGCACCCAGTAGCACTGCCAGATTAAATATGAATACTTAGTGAAATTTGAATTGTGACTCAAAACAAATATTGCTTTCATTTTAATAATTTTTTTAAAATTGATACATTATAATTGTACACATTTATGGTATAATTTGATGTTTTGATACATGTATATGTTGCATAATGATCAAATCAGCATAGTTGATGTATCTGTCACCTCGTGCATGTATCTTTTCTTTGTAGTGAAAACATTCAAAAACCTGTTTTCTAGCTGTTTCATAATATATGATACCTTACTTTTAATTACAGTCACCCTATTGTACAATGGAACGACAGAAGTTATTCTTCCTATCTGACTGTAACTTTGTATCTGTTAACTAACCTGTTCCCATCCTCTTCTCCCCCAACCCCTCCCCAGTTTCTGGTAACTACTTTTCTATTTTCTACTTTCATGATGTCATCTTTTTTCCCACTTAGATTCCACATTTGAGTGACATCGTATGGTATTTGTCTTTCTGTGTATGGCTTATTTCCCTTTACATGATAGGATTGCCTCCAGGTTCGTCAATGTTGCTGCAAATGACAGGAGTTCATTCTTTTTTTATGGCTCAGTAATATTCTGTTCTGTGTATATACTACATTTTCTTTATCCATTATCTGTTGTTGGACCCTTAGGTTGATTCCATATCTTGGCTATTATAAATAGTGCTGCAGTAAATATGGGAGTGCAGATATGTCTTTGGCATACTGACTTTATTTCCTTTGGATATACACCCAATAGAAAGGTTGCTGGATCATATGGTAGTTCTATTTTTACTTTTTTGAGGACCCTTCATACTGTTTTCCAAAATGGCTGTACTAATTTACAATCTCTCTAACAGTGTGTAAGTGTTCCCTTTTCTCCACATCCTCACCAATACTTGTTTTCTTTTGTCTTTTTGATAGCAGCCATTCTAACTGGAGTGAGGTGGTACCTCATTGCGGTTTTCGTCTGCATTGTCTGCTTAGCGATGTTGAGTATTTTTTCATATTTGTTGCCATGTGTATATCTTCTTTAGAAAAATGTCTATTGAGTTTGGAATCTGCTCTTTTCAGCTTTTCAGTACATTGGGCTGCCTTGCTTTGTTAAATAAAATTTCTTCCGTTTAGCAGTCAGATTTTTTGGTTGTATCAACAGAAACCTGACCTCTTCCTAGTTGAAGCAGAAAGAGGGGTTATTAAAGGATTTTTAGGAGCTCTTGGTCCCTGGAGGCCAGAGAAACAAACCAGAGTCTGACTGGCCAGGGTTGATTCCCCCAGCATGTTGTAGAACTGATCCAGTGGAAATATTGATATTGCCCTCACTGGGCAAAGATACTGCAGCCTACACCACTGACATCCCCAGTGTGGAACACTAGACCACACAGCAAAGCCCCTGGCCCTTAGGGCTTTCAAATGTAGCTATATCTTTCCTTGCAGGTGTACGTACAGTTTCACACTATTCGACCCAGGTATATCTGATTGAGAAACTGAAGGCATATGTCTCCATGCTAGGTATAAGAAAGTATGGGAAAGTGAACCTTTGGCTTCTAAAGTCAAAGCTATCTCTGTCTTCCTCTATATTCATTAGAAGGGGCATTTTTCAAGTACAGGAAGTATCTTAAAAGGTACCGGACAGCCTAAAAGATAATATATGTCCACTTGACACTGCCTTTGAGCTTTTGACAATGCCTTCTGATTTTCTAAGATAGGTATTACTTTCTACCTTGTTTGAAAACAGGAGTTGTGTTTGCTTCAATTTTTTAATGTGCCCACAGAGTACTGAGCCTGTACTCCCAAGGGCTCTCAATATATGACTGAATAAAAGCTAAATTCTCTGTCTGGTGGGATTTTGTAGGTAACTTAAATTCTGTTCATGTGTATTTAAAAAATTTCCTATTAATAACATTTATAATAAAAATAGTTAAACTTTCCAAAACTTGATCTAACTGGGAGGAAAACAATAGGTCTGAAATCTCTTATCTACAAATCTGAAATCCAAAAGTCTCTGAATGTCGAAGGATTTTTTTTTCTGATACCTCATTTGGCAGAATTACCTGACCTCAAGTGACACAAGGCTATTTATAGTCTTTATTATTCTACTTAATTGAATATTCATATGTTTCCCAGCAGAAATATTAATGTACTTGATTACAAGCTGTTTCCCTGATCTCACTGGAGACACTATATTGTATATGACCTCTATTATCTTTGTACAATCTGAGAAACTCTGATGTTCAAGACTTATCAGTCCCCAGGGGTTTTTTTTGAAGTATGTATGCATGTGCATATGTGTGTATACACACTTGCATAATATGTACATAGAACGTTCTGGAAGGGTACATTCAAATTGTCAATAGTGATTATGTCTTAGAGAATGGATTAGAGGAGATGGTAAAGAATGAATTTATACTTAATATTCTTTAGCGTTTCTAATTATTATTATAAAAAACGATTGCATTTTTAAATGAAAGAGGATAGAGTTGAGTGGAAATGTTCTTGTACTTAGGAAGATAGTAGTTATATTAATTTTAAAAGATGGTTTGTCAAGTAGGCTATGCATTTCACATTAGTTCATCATTATAACTGATAAAGACTCAGAAAAAGTTATACACAGAATAGGCAGCTTCCTGCCTTTTGGACAATATGTGCATGCCCTGGTGGCAGGGAATTTGCATCAGCAAAAGCATTAATTTTGCTAAAAAAAAAACCATAAAGGCACACAAAAATATGATGAGTAAATGAAACTACTGTTATTAGTGATGAGTTTGGTGTGTTTTACGAAGTCTGAATGATTACTCATCCACTGTACATTTGCAGAAGTTCTTTAACAAAAGCCAGATGCATACATAGTAGCAGGGGTTAGTAGGTGGATGGGAGGATTAAGCCCTGTGAGTTTCTGGAGCATTGGTTTGTAACTGTTTTTTGGCTTGTCAACAGGCTACTTTACTGAGTCAGCCTATAGCATGGCTTCCCGGGGTAAGTCTGATTTTGCTTGTTTGGTTTTAATATATAAAGTGGTAATGGAGATCTGACTAGTTATTATCTGCATTAGATTCTGTAAATCAATAGTGCCTGTATTTCTTCTGTAAGAAAGACGTTGGTCACATTTCAGCACATTCTGGTGTTCCTACTGCTTATTTTTATAGCTTTGCCTTAACCTCCCTCTAATTTTTAAAGTTGAATCCCCAAGTGATGAAAGGATTTGCAAGGGGAATTGCAAAGGTCATGTGTAAGTTCTGTGGCTGAAGTGTGGAAAGCAGTATGTTTGAGCTGCAGCCTTTCATTACCCTTTCTTTTCAAGAGGAGGTTTCCAATAAATGAGTGTAGCACACTTTATATGCTTGTTTATGACCTTAAAAATGATTTAGATTTTGCTGAGTGGCCATTACTGATGCTTTATGACATGTAATAATGGTTTCAACCTGCACATTTTTTCATTTTTTTCATTTTTGTACTGAAACAATGTCATGTATCAGTCAATGTGAAGTTCATTTTTTTTCCTTTAAAGGGACTTGGGAGAATGTTAGACATTAGAATAAGTCCCTGGATTCTAACTCCAGAGAATGTTGGTTCTTGAAAAAAAAAAAGTGAAGATTCTCCAAGCTCTTACAAATGAGCTTTGTAGTAATCTCTGATGAAATGATAAAAACACTGCTTTTCCCACTGGAAGTTAAATGCTCCTTTTCATTAACTATAATATGAGGAAGCAAATCATGTGATTTTCTTTTTTTAAAATTTAACTGTAATTACTTTTTAAAGGCAATTTCCATTCTGTGGCTACTTTCTTTTTTCTTCTGGTGCCTAGCATAGTTGAGGATTTTATCTTGTTGTCTATTTTAGGATACTCTAATTAATAATGGAATTCTAAGATGCTCTTTCAAAGGAAGAACTCAATTGCATCCTCCCAGCCATGGGCTGGTTGAGCTGTCCTACCCACTTTGCCCCAGCTCACAGAGGCCACCATGAGGGGCTGGGGCATATCAGTGGCCCACAGCTATTCTGAATGGCAGTTGTATCTATGTGAGGGCTCAGAAAGGAACTGAACTTCCATTTATTAAAGTTTAGTACCCATGAAAAAAATTGATATTTAAAAAAAAACAGGGAAGGGAATTTCAGTTGATTTTTTTGAAAAATGAAAAGGTGTACATTAGAACCTTTAAAAATGAAGGCACTTATGTCCTTAGTGCTGTGGATCTCACATATAAATACTTGCACTCTGTTCCCCTCCAAGTTTGAAGCCCTGTGCCAAGGGCTGTGTGAAGTGGGAGGTTAATGTGGCCTCTCTTTCTGGGACATCAGTAATTCTTGAATATTTGGGGTAAGGGTGAGAAAGTATCCCATTTCAGCTGGTCAATAATTTAGGAACTTTTAAATGCAGATGTAAACAAGAGCATATTATGGAATGGAATGTGAGATAATATGTGATACTATAAAGAAACATCTCTGTTGCAAAGGGTGAGTCCAGGCCACACTCCTAGACTTTACTTCTGGTCCTCCTTGCAAGGGTGGTCCTCTGTCCTCTGCTGTGAGAACTTCTTTGGTAGAAAAGTGATGTTGTTTGCTTTCACCCCTTCTCAAAAGGCTGTGCCAGGAACACTTCTGTGGGCACAATAAGGTGAACTGCTGTGAGGTTTGAGAAAACTTATTGCCCAGGGTGAGCAGGAACATGTAATCCATCGTGTCATGTATACACAGAGGTACTTGGAAAGGGACAAGAATCTTGATGGAAGGCTCAGCTACCATCTGGAAATTGTTAGAATAAAAAGACAATTGTTTCTTTCAATGAGAGAAAAGGAAGAATAAAATGGTGAAGATTGACACCTCTTCTGCCATTCTTGGACCTCCGTAATGACTTACCAAACAGGTTTTTGTTTTTTAAAGAGACAGACAAGAAAATTAATTATCAATTATTTCAGAGCAGATTATTATATATGTGAATTATCTAGCCTCTTTGGATTTTGTCCTGTTGTCATGATTTGTCAGTATTTCTCAACATGTCATCAATAGGTGAGACAGGATGAAACCCAAAACTGCTTTTTTTTTTTTTTTACAGAGTCTTGCTCTGTCACCTAGTCTGGAGTGCAGTGCTGCGATCTCAGCTCACTGCAACCTCTGCCTTCTAGGTTCAATCAATTCTCATGCCTCAGCCTCCGAATAGCTGGGATTACAGGCACACGCCACCGTGCCTGGCTGTTTTGCATTTTTAGTAGAGATGGGGTTTCACCATGTTGGCCAGGCTGGTCTCAAACTCCTGACCTCAAGTGATCCATCCTCCTTGGCCTCCCAAAGTGCTGGAATTGCTGGTGTGAGCCACCACTTCAGGTCCCTAAACTGCTTTTTATTCCGAGTTGTTTGTTGCCATTTCAGAAACGTAATTAAGTATATGGAATGACAGACGTATTTCACCTTTGTAGATGATAGTACATTCAAGATTAGGCTTAAGTACATATATCTTTGATGTAATTTATTAAACTCTTAAATTCATATTCACACATAGAAAATAATCAGATCTTAAAATAACTATTGGAAGAAAGAAGAGGGGAAAATAGTAGGCAATCTTCATGACACTTTAATGTGTATATTTATTTCTTAAAATGTTCAAACACAGCTTTGTTTTGTATAGTTAATTCTGGTGGTACAATATTTGAAAAGGTGATAGATAAAAAATGCAGGATGCAATTCTTGAAGCTGTAATTTGCAGGAGACTAATAATACAAGTCCATTCTCTTTTCTAAATGTGCTATTTATACAATTTATATTTTTAACAAACCTTAGAACTGTAATGAAAATAGTAATTCATCTTAAGGGTAAGAAAGGTTGCAGCTGTGCCAAATTTGGAAACTTTAATAAGTCCTCTTGGTGGTTAAGCACAGTCTATGGAGTATTCTAATTTGTATGTCACAGAGCACAGTGCTTAGCAGAAAGCATGCACTATCTTAAAATAATGTTAATTAATTAATGTTAAATGATTGAGTCAATTTAGCAGTACTTCTTTTTGTCTCTGAAAAGTAAGCATATTTAATTTAGAAGTGGCAGGTCAATTTTAAAGCCAAGCTAAGATAAGTAGGTCAAGTGAAATTGTGCACAGAGCAGGGATAGTGGTGTTATATGTACAAAGAAAAAAGACTGAAAGGAAAAACATCAAAATGTTTACATGAGAAGATGATGTATAATTTGTTTTTTTATAAATTTTTGTTTGCTTTTAGTTTTTCACAGTGAGGGAATACATTCTTCAAAGCATAATACTTTTATGACATATGTTAAACTTTACATAACTATTTGTTAAATCTCCAGTTAATGAATTAATAGTAAACATGATACATATCAAATATGATGTGAGTGGTGTCCTCTGTATTTGGGCAGCACAGTAGCTTTGAGTGGAACTTGCATTCTAGCAGAATTCATTTTTTAAAATAAGATTTTGTGGAAAAATCCCAGTATAGTCAGTTCTGCTATAACACAACATATGTGTTTCTAAAAAATCATCAGGCTACTGCAAAATCATTCAGTAGACAACAGAGGATGTATAGGAAAAATGGGGCTAGGAGCACAATTCTCAAAAATTTCATCAGTGACATCTTAAAAAAGAAAAGATAGAAAGTTAATAAACACAGTAAGTAAACAGATTTACATCCTTTGAATGATTAAGCACTACAAAAAACTTGCTACTTTGCCTTGAATAAGACCTGGATTTTGCTTGTAGAAGTGGCCTCAGAAGAGTTGCAGCTGGTGAGTTATTATAAAGTAGTAAAAGGAAGCTTATCTGAAATTGAATAAAAAATTATAGCATCAGAAGTGAATGAGTGTCATGCATAACGCTTGGTAAACTGAGGTAGCTGGTAGATGTTTGAAGTGTGTGCTTGGTGCAGCTGGGTGCAGTTTTCAGTGTTCACCAACTGTTTCTTAAAGGCACAAACAAACCAAAATTCTTTGGGGATGTGTTCAAGTTGTTCACTGTGTAACAAATTTACATTTCCAAAATAAGCGTGGTGGCAGAACTGACTGTGTATGAGACGGATGAAGAAAAGCTACCCTAGCTCTAGGTATGTCAAGGGCCCAGTATGGAACCCAGCCTCCCCGTTGCTGCCCCAGGGGTTCCATAGAGCATTGCTGTGCAGTGTAAACTTGACTGTTCTTTTGTTTGTGACCTGGAACAGACACAGAAAGTTATTTTTCTTGTGGAGACATTCAGTCCTACCTATGTATCCTTCCTGGCTGGAGTCTGGAAGTGTGCCAAGGGCTTTGGCTTTTACAGCTTTCAGTTCTAGTGCCAAATGGGCTGTCCAGCAAAGCAATTGGCCTTGAACTGAAAACCCTATGGAATACCTCGCTCCAGGTCCTTGCCAGGGACTATAACCTTGAACCTAGTGATACTCAATACTTATGAAATCCTACTATGAAAAACAATATTTATGGAATACAGTATGAAGGACAGAGGTTCATTTGTTTCTCTAGATAGCTAACAACAATGAGGAGGTAAGGGTGTGTTGCTTGAGAAATTATTTTCCAAGGTATCAGTAATGAAGGAAGGTATGAGAAATTCGCATTTATCAAAGGAAGTCATTGGTTATAAAATACTTTGGGGAAATCAGTAAAATCTCTGCCAGAAATATTGTAGACCAGCAGAAATCTCTATTCTGAGATTTTGATATCCTGAGAATTTGTGTGTCCTCCCGCCAGCCCCAGCAATCGGTTTTACTGGATTATACTTAATATTACGCCTCTGCCCCCATTGAATCTTGTTATAAGATAGAGCCTTATAAATCTTTATTGGAAGGGGTGTCTGTCTTGTGGGTGTTACAATGTCTTCTTTATGAAGACTCTTGGGAGAAGTGTCTCTCTGGTTTTAATACCACAAAAGTTGTGTACTTCCACATAACTTTGGGTTTTTATTTCATGTATATAGTTAGTCATGTAACTGATCATGTTTTCTTCCTCTTTATGGCCACAGACATATTTTCTTTGACCCACACAATTTTTTTTATATGTACTTTAAGTTCTGAGATACATGTGTAGAACATGCAGGTTTGTTACATAGGTATACATGTGCCGTGGTGGTTTGCTGCACCCATCAACCTGTCATCTACATTAGGTATTTCTCCTAATGCTATCCCTCCCCTATCCACCCACCACACAACAGGCCCCAGTGTGTGATGTTCCTCTCTTTGTGTCCATGTGTTCTTATTGTTCAACTCCCATTTATGAGATAACATGCAGCATTTGGTTTTCTGTTCATGTGTTAGTTTGCTGAGAATGATGGTTTCCAGCTTCATCCATGTCCCTGAAAAGGACATGAACTCATTTTTTCATGGCTGCATAGTATTCCACAGTGTATATGTGCCACATTTTTTAAATCTAGTCTATCATTGAGGGGCACTTGGGTTGGTTCCAAGTCTTTGCTATTGAACAGTGCTATAATAAATATACATGGCATATGTGTTTGCAGTAGAACTATAGTAACTAAAACAGCATGTTACTGGTACTGAAACAGATATATAGACCAATGACACAGAACAAAGGCCTCAGAAGAAACACCACACATCTACAACCATCTGATCTTTGACAAATCTGAAAAAAACAAGCAATGAGGAAAGGATTCCATATTTAATAAATGGAGTTGGGAAACCTGGCTAGCCATATGCTGAAAACTGAAACTGGATCCCTTCCTTATACCTTATACAAAAATTAACTCAAGGTGGATTAAAGACTTAAACATAAGACCTAAAACCATAAAAACCCTAGAAGACAACCTAGGCAATACCATTCAGGACATAGGCATGGGCAAAGACTTCATGACTAAAACACCAAAAGCAGTGGCAACAAAAGCCAAAATTGACAAATGGGATCTAATTAAATGACAGAGCTTCTGCATAGCAAAAGAAACTATCATAAGAGTGAACAGGTAACCTATAGAATGTGAGAAAAATTTTGCAATCTATCCATCTGACAAAAGGCTAATATCCATAATCTACAAGGAACTTAAACAGTTTTTTTGTTTTTTGTTTTTTTAAACAAATGCTGAGAAGATTTCACACAAGTGTGTTTGAATTACCAGCATCTATTGAAAAGTCAGATCTGGTAACATTGAACTCTCATGTCTCTATGGCAACCATGGGATTCAATAAAGTATTGCCATTTTTCTTAAAATAGAACAGGCACTCTTCAGTTTTACTTTTTTATTTTACCTACTTGGCCCCTGTAGATGTTTAACTGTAAGCCCCCTGGCTTAGAAAGCAATTTGTGACCCACCTTTAGAAAACGTGCAGGCTTTTATTTACATTTGTGTACTAATCTTATTCCTGAGCTTATTTTATTTTTTTCTTGAATTATCTTTCCTTCATTCTATTTCCTTCATCGACTTATATTAATTTTCCGTTGTTGGTTCATCTTGGGATGTTGTGTGCTTTTTCATAAATTGCTTTAGGTCCTTTTATGAAGAAGCAAGGTATATTAAATATGTAAATATTAAAATTAAGGAAATGACTTTTTCTTCCAGATCATTTTATTTTTATTTTTTGCCTAGTACATTTAAAATGATTTCAGCTTTTTCTCTGACCTGTTTTCAAGTCTGCTTGATTCTAGTACGATTCAGAGCTCTGCTATTCTTTGTTTTCTTTCTTTCTTTTCTTTTCTCTGTTTTTGTTTCTAATTCCCCACAGAGACTCTGAGAAAACATGAGACATTCAGCACATACACTTGTTTTGTATCTAGGGTTGGTTGACTCTCCATGATTTTGCTTTAAGAACTGAAGAGTTAAGTAATTTCACATACTGTTTGTGATTTCCATATTTCTTTGAGAAATATGAAGACACAACTGGGCCCAGTTATCCCTTAGATGTGTTTGCGTCTAGTTCGTCACATCTTTTCCCTGTCTGCCCCCATTGCCTCCATCACGCTGAGGCTGAATGCTACTTGTCTTGTTTCCCTTGATTTTCTTCATCTGCAACCCATTGTTACTTAATGCCATGCTAGTCCACCACCCTAGCTGATCTTGCTGTCAAAGCATGTCCTGCTCTTTGGCAGGCACTGGATTGGCTTTTCTTTAATGTCCATCTTAGGGTTGCAAGCTTCCTTGGCAGAAGTGTCGTGGGTATGTGTGTGAGTGTGTAGGTTAAAAGAACACTAGGATCATCCATTCACCAAATACTTACTGAGCACCTGCTCTGTGGCAAGAACTGTTCTGGTGCTGGGGATAGAGCAGTAAATAAAAGAGGAAAAGATACGTGCCCTACTGGAGTTTACATTCTAGTGGGAGGTGGTAAGTGCTATAAAGAAAAATAACACCAAAGGGCTTTCTCTTTAATTTGAGGCTGATAGGTTAGACCTTGCTGCCGAGGTTTTTTCTGGGCGACAAAGATCTAAATTAATCGAGGAGTGAGGAGTGAGCCATGCAGCTGTCTGTGAAAGAGCATAGTGGACCAAGGGGCAGCAATGAGAGTAAAGTCCCCGAGGAGAAAACATACTGGATTTAGTATTCAACATGGTTTTTATTTCAAATACTGCCTTGCCTAATGGTGTGAACTGTGACCTTCTGGATAATGTTTGGGAACTTGTCTCCAAAATGCTAATATTCTACATAGGAGAAGGACCATGCCTTACTAGTTTCTACCCAGTGTCAAGTCTGGTCCTTGGCTCTTGGTAAGCATTTGGTAAATATTTGTGCAGTTAAAAAATGGACACAGTAATGCTTTTGAAAGAATATAAAGCACCTTGGCCAGGTGTGGTGGCTCACACCTATAATCTCAGCACTTTGCGAGGCCAAGGCAGGTGGATCATCTGAGGTCAGGAGTTCGAGACCAGCCTGGCCAACATGGTGAAACCTTGCCTCTACTAAAAATACAAAAAGTAGCCAGGCATGGTGGTGTGCGCCTGTAATCCCAGCTACTCAGGAGGCTGAAACACGAGAATCACTTGAACGCAGGAGGCAGAGGATACAGTGAGTCCAGAGCATGCCACTTCACTCCAGCCTGGGCAAAAGAGTAAAACTCTGTCTCCAAAAAAAAAAAAAAAAAAGAAAGCATCTCAAAAGCAGGATCTTAGCTAATTGGATCTTAGCTAATATAGTCCCAGAGATTAATGATAAAGAAGATGCCTAGCTCTGAAACATGTGCCCAAGGAATTTCTCTTTAATGATGATTCCATATTTTCTACACTTTGCAAGACACATCTACACATCAAAATGGGGATTATTATGATGAGGAGAGGGACCTAGGATTCTTTGACTATTTCCTCTTGAGGGCATTAGTATCATTGATTGGGAGATAGTCCTCTAAATTCAGCTAAAGATTGGTCACCCTCTAGAAGGACAGTGGAACTGTAGGAACCAGACTAACTACAGGGATTGTGTCTTAGTTGTTGTATTCATTTTTTTTCCATTGATGTATCCCAACCTCTAATATAGTACCTATGAGCTCAGAGTAAGAGCTCAGTACATATTTGGTAAAGAGTGAATAAAATCAAAGGATGCGTTTTGAAGCTCTTTCAGAAGACAGTGTTGGAGTCACACTGGAAAGACATCCTTTCTGCCTGTTTCCTCCCTAAGAAGTACACACTAGAACTAGAGAAGATTCAAAGGCTAAAAAGTGGCGTGAAGTCCAGACCTAAAGATGATGTCTTATTTGCTTAACTTGTTTAGTTATTATCTTTATTCACAGATGGGGAAATGAGGTCAGAGCTAGTAAGTGGCAGAACCAGGTAGTTTGACTGCAGGGGTTGTATTTTTAACTCCTACAATGTGTTGTGTACAGAGAAGGATGACTAGTAGTTATAAAAACAGAAGTATGAAAAGAATTCATTCACTAAGTGGCTAAATGGATTCTGTTAGTGACATTAGTGACTGATGATCTTTCCTGGTGAAAATCACTTCTTTCACATGGAACAGGTTTCAGATGGAGAGAAAGCTCTACTCCATAACTCACACTTCTCTGGCTTTCTTATGGTCTCTTCCAAGACTTTGCCATGGTTCCGTTTCTTGAAATTTTGTATCAGATTTCCTAAAAGCCACTGGGGAACCCCTTTATAACAGGAATTATAGTTTTGATTCAGGTAACACGTGGGTATTTACTAAGTACCATGTTCCCAATCCCATATGCTTCATAGCCTAAGAGTTCTTTCCACATTTAATGATGTGCTGGCCACATTCTCGTCAGCCTCAACTCCTTCCTTTTTTTCTATTTCATGAAAAAATTCTTGTTCGTGAACAATTAGATTTTCCTCTGCTTATTTTCAGTGTAGGTAGAATGAACTCAATTATTACTATGCTCTTGCTGAAGAACAAATTTAAAGCTGGAAGACAGCTTTGCGAATTTGTAACAGCAGTCTGTTGGGATTCAGCATTGCTGGAGCCCTACACTTTCCTTTCATTTGTGTGCTTTCAAGTGAGGGGAACATTGTGATTTTTGTAGATGGTGTCAGTGTAGATGGCAGAGATAAGCAGTTATCCTGGCCAGAGTTCTGAGGAAGATGAAAATGGTTGTGTTTTCTCATGACTTTATTTTGTCCAGAGCTGACTCTATGGCAATATCACTCTAACAAATATTGGCTGGCCATGGAATATTTTAAAGAGCAAGGGTTTCATGAATGTTTTGTCTATTACCATAGCTGAGGCATCAAAACAATATTCTCCACACATTTCCTCGAGCACTTATGGATGGATTCCAGTATGATACTTTTATGTTAGCTCTTAGACCACAGGAAGAATTTAAAATAAATGATTACTGAAAACACAATATAGAAGAAGAATTGAGTAGAATATTTTGTATCATTTTTCTCTTCCTGCATGGTAATATCATGCTCAGAGTGGTGACAAAGACTGAGTGCAAAAGGGCTTTGCAAAAATTTATGTTTTCAGATGCTTGTTGTGAACATGATGGCAATGGCAATCATATGTAACATCTACTTGGCTCGTCATCTCTATCCTTACGTAAGGCAAGAGCAGACACTGATGATGTTCAAAAACAAACCCACCACAGACATCCCAAAGACGTCTATAATTTCCCCCCTTCTCTAGATACACTTCTCACATGATTATCATTAATGAGAATAAATAATATTCTCATTAATCATAATGAGTGTGAGTATACAAAGGAAGTATTTTGAGAGATGGCTTTTTGCACAGAGACTATTTGGTCAAAGATTCTTCTACAGTACCTCCTGTATCTATGAACAAAGCAGGATGGCCCGGATGTAATTAAGGATTTCAGTTATATTGCTGTTTTAGAGGAGTTCCCCTTGTGGTGCCATGTTCATATCAGGCTCTGGTGACCAAGGTAGTGGTAGCCGTGATGATAATGTTGTTTATAATAATAGCTATAGTGTCTTCGGTGCTTGTTCTTCAGGTTCTGTGTGAAGTGCATATAAGCATTAATCCATGCATTATCCACAACAGCCTGTGAAGTTCAGACTGTTCTTATGTTCATTTTGCAGATGAGGACACTGAAGCTTAGAGGGCTTGAGTAATTTCCCCTTGGGTGCATCACTAATGAGAAATGGGAAGAGCTTGGATTTGAGGCTAGTGCTCTCTGACCCCAGAGCCTGGTCTCTGATACCTCATTCTCACCACGTCCTTTCTAGAAGTAGGAAACTCTTGCTTGGACCATGACACGGCCTGTTGCCTCTCTCTGCTTTCCTCCTGTTTCCTCTTTAGCTCTTTTTCCTAGCATGCACCTCTTCATTGAAGGTCCACCATCCCTGTTTCTTTGCTTGGCTTAAACCTCTCAATCTTCAGGACTTTCTTTTACTCTGGGGTCTCTCCTTTGAATTCTCATAATATTTTGTTCTTATCTTAATCAAAACTCTGTGCAGTTTGTAGTCAGCTACTTAAGTATATCAGGGGTTCTTAACCTGCAGTCTGAGCAGTCAGTTGAGATTTTTTGTGTTGATGCCTGTGTGAATTTTCTCTGGAGTCTGTAGTTTCCATATGAGTCTCAGAAAAGTATTTGAACAAAAAGATTAAGGTATTATTGTTTATAGGATTCCCCACTCTCTCATAAGTAATGAACACTCAGAAAAAAGGACCATATCTTATTTATACGTATTTCCTTGAATGGATATAAAAGTATAATATTTTTAGAGTGTTTGGTTGAATGAATGTAGTTACTAGTTGGACAAGGAGGTGGTATAGCCTGTGGCTTAAGAACATAGGATCTGAATTCCAGCTGTGCCTGGGGTTGAATTACTTCTTTGCAAACTTTTTGGCAGGTGATACAGTCTGTCAAAGTCTCATTGGTAAAAGAGATATTATAATATTAAAGGTAGAAGGTTGTTATTGAAGATTAAAATAAGATAATACATGTGAAATGCTTAGCATGGGAATACATAGTATACCTTCCATAATTAGCTGCTATTATTATTATTATTACTTGAGAACCTTTTGAAAGGGGGCAAAGAATGAGGTTCTCATGACTTTCCTAGTGACTATTGCAGAGAAACAAAAACCTGCAAAGCAAAAATTGTTTGCATGCCACTTTTGAGTCTTAAAGACTTAGAACCGATGTGTCATTAACCATGGTGCCAGGTGCAAGGCAGCTACCTCCTTAAAATGTTTTTCTTGGGCATTTCCATTCCCTGTGGCCTTGACCCTGGACAGACAGTGGCTCAGGCTCCCCAGACAGACACCCAGAATGCCAGCTAATGGAAATTTCGTGATACTCTGCCCCCGAGGATTTGGACATATGTTGTTTTGTGTTTAAATCAACAGAAATAAGTGCAGCTGTAACCACCCCTTCTGCATAATCATCTTAGTAGCCTGTTTCTTCACATGCTCATGGAGCCCCCAAGTGCTGGGCCCATCACTTGCCACCCTGTCTGTGCATCACAAATGAGTACAGTAGGTCAGATGAAAGGCAGAGGTTGGTCGGGCATCATTGCTGATTTACACAATAATGATGATTAGTTACACATAGATCAAGACATAAAAGTTATTTATAATAGTCTGGTCACCGGGGTCACATTAGCAAGAAGGAACCTTTAGAAAGATGCTTTAGTTGGATACTTCTGAACTGTGGCTCATTAATGTGTACAAATATAGAAAAGGTAGTTTAAAATCTCTTTACAGAAAATATATTATGAGCTGGATTTTATTGATGTAGGTGGAATATTGTTGACTTATACTTTTCTCATAGGTTTCTCTTAAGTATGTACTATTTCTTTTTGTCATGGGTAACTGTGACCTTGGCTCAGCCACTTGCAAATTTTCTTTCTTTGGTAAACATTAAAGATGGGTAGCACCTTTTTTTCATAATCACCCCAAACTGGAAACAGCCTGAATGTCTTCATACTAGTGAAAGGATAAATAAGCTGTGGTTCATCCATACAATGGATTAGTAATTAGTGATAGAAAGGAACAAGTTACTGATACCTGTAGCAGCATGGATGAATGCCAAATGCACTTGCTAAGGGCCAAAAATTAGACTCAAAAGCCTAAACGCCATATGATTCCATTTATATGACATCCTGGAAAAGGCAAAACATAGGAACAGAAAACTCATAGGTGGTTTCTGGGAATTGGAGATAGGGGCTGTTTTGACTACAAAGGAGTAGCACAGAAGAGTATTTTGAGATGATGGAACTGTTCTGTATCTTGATTGTGGTGGTGGTGACATGGCTTTGTGCATTTCAAAACTCAAACAGAAGGTGAATTTTTATGTATATAAATAAAAGTAAAAGAATTAAAAAGGAAATGATAGCATTTACCCAATATGCTTACATGCTCACAAAGAAATGTTGCTTTGAAAGGGTAATATACCTCATTTAAATTCCATAAATTTAATTTAAACCTCTGATAAGCTGCTATAGTGCAGTGCTTTTTGGGAAATCCTAAAGGAAATACTGATCTATGCACTCAGTTATGTAACCATCTCTTTTGGCAAACATATACAAACAATTTTAAGGTAATTTTAAGGTTATAATTATATTATGGGCCATAAGAGGAGAAAGAGGCATCTAGATGGGATCAAGGAAGATTGTTAAGATGGTGAGGAAGGTTTGTCACCGAATAATCTTAAAGAATAGATAGATTTTTGAAGTATTTTTTAGTAAATTTTTAATTGAAATACAATATTCCCACGGAAAAGTATACACATTTTACATGCACTGCCCAATGAATTTTCACCAGATAACCAGCAGGCAGTCTCTGAGACAGAGCATCACTAGCACCCTTGTGCCTCCTCCTAGTCGACCCCTCTTCTGAGTATAATCACTATCCTCACTTCTAACACCATGGATTTATCATGTCTGCGTTTATTTAACTCCATACAAATGAAATCATACAGCATGTACTCTCACACATGGATTTTTTTGCTTAACATTATGTATGTGAGAGTCATCCCTTGTTTGTATGTAGTAGTTCATTCTCATAGAATATTCTTTTGTAAGATTATGTCACCCTTTATCCATTCTACTGTTGATGGTCATTTGGCTTGCCTATAGTTCTGCACCATTATGAGCAGTGTTGCAGTGAACATTATTGCTGTATGCTTTTTGGTGAACACACATAAAAATTTATGTCTGGTATGTACTAAGAAATGGAATTACTAGGTTGTAAGGCATGTATATGTTCAGCTTTTGGTAGATACTGCAAACCATTTTCCAAAAGTCTTTCTATGAATTTATACCCTCAGCAGCATCTGAGTGTTCCAGTTGCTCTGTTCCTCACCAACTTTTGGTAATACATCTCCCTTTCATTTCACTGAAGAATACTTCGTGTTTTTTGATAGAGATGGTGCATGAAGAGTACTCCAGGCAAGAGCACATCCTAAGCAAGAGTGTACAGCTAGAGTTAGAGAAGAAGTAAGTTGTTTATATTGGTTTGAATCATTATAATAGATAAGTCCAGAAAGATAAGTTGGTGGTTGATTCCTAGTCTAAATAAAACATTCTCAAAAATTCAATCATTGTATAGTGGTGAACCATTAATTTTGTGACAATAGTTGCCTGAAAACATCAAAATTATGCTTTAGGAAGGGTTATCTAGTAGTAGGTGTATAATGTTTTGGGGGGAGTTGTCAGAACAACTTAGTAGTCCAGGCCAGAGTTTAACCATGTCAGAATATCTGTGAGGACAGAGATGGTGGTTGATAGATAGATAAGTGGTAAGTGACTGTTTGGTAGAGGGGTAAGGGGAAGGAAGAGTAAGAGATGCCTCTGACCCTCGTGGTACCTTAGCCAATTATGTCAAAATTCACTACTATTTTTCTTAATACCTTTAAAGCATAATTTATACTTGTTGTCTCTATTTCTTTCTTGCCTACATGTCTTATTTTTTTAACTTTTTCATTACTAACAATATTCAATATTATTATCATTAAATATATCATATGCATAGAAACTAACACCTGTCAGTTTAGTAAAGACCAATAAAATGAATAACCATGTGCCCACTATCCATCTTAAAAAAAAAGCACCCGGGCTGGGCACAGTGGCTCACGCCTATAATTCCAGCATTTTGGGAGGCTGAGGTGGGTGGATCATGGGGTGACGAGATTGAGACCATCCTGGCCAACATGGTAAAACCCCATCTCTACTAAAATACAGAATATAAGCCAGGCATGGTGGCACATGCCTGTAGTCCATCTACTCAGGAGGCTCAAGCAGGGGACTTACTTGAACCCAGAAGGTGGAGGTTGCAGTGAGCAGAGATCATGCCACTGCACATCAGCCTGGTGACAGAGAAAGATTCCGTCTCAAAAATAAATAAATAAATAAATAAATAAATAAATAGAAGCCTCTGGAAGCCTCGTCTTTGAGGTATTCTCCTCTTCTACTCCTTACCGAGTTAACTGTCATTCTTTTTGCTCTAATCACTCCTTTGATTTTCGTTATAGTTTTAGCATCTATGACTACATCGCTCAACTATACATTGAACTTTAAATAAATGAGATCATATGGCAGAATTCTATGTGACTTCTTTTCTCAGTCCACATCTGTCTTGATTTTATCCATATGGAGACATATTACTCATGTTTGCTGATGTGTAGTGATGCGTTGTGCTAATATTATTCCTCAGTTTATTTATTTTATAGATATATATATACATTTTATTACACCTTAGGTTCTGGGGTACATGTGCAGAACATTCAGGATTGTTGCATCGATACATACATGGCAATGTGGTTTGCTGCCTCCATCTCCCCATCACCTACATCTGGCATTTTACCCCATGTTATCCCTCCCCAACCTCCCTATCCCACACTGTCCCTTCCCTATTTCCCCCCAAAAGACCCCAGTGTGTGATGCTCCCCTCCCTGTTTCCATGTGTTCTCATTGTTCAACACCCACCTGTGAGTGATAACATGTGGTGTTTGATTTTCTGTTCTCGTGTAAGTTTGCTGAGAATGGTGGTTTCCAGATTCATCCATGTCCCTACAAGGGACACAAACTAATTGTTTTTTATGGCTGGATGGTATTCCATGGTGTATATGTGCCACATTTTCTTTGTCCAGTCTAAATCAATGGGCATTTGGGTTGGTTTCAGGTCTTTGCTATTGTAAACAGTGCTGCAGTGAACATATGTGTGCATGTGCCTTTATAATGGAACAATTTATAATCCTTTGGATATATACCCAGTAATGGTATTGCTGGGTCAGATGGAATTTCTGTTTCTAGGTCCTTGAGGAATCGGCACAGTGTCTTTTGCAATGGTTGAACTAATTTCCACTCCCACCAAGAGTGTAAAAGTGTTCCTATTTCTCCACATCCTCTCCAGCGTCTGTTGTCTCCAGATTTTTTAATGATCGCCATTCTAACTGGTGTGAGATGGTATCTCAATGTGGTTTTGACTTGCATTTCTCTAATGACCAGTGATGATGAGCATTTTTTCATGTTTTTTGTCCTCCTATATGTCTTCTTTTGAAAAGTGTCTGTTCATGTCTTTTGCCAACTTTTAAATGGGTTTGTTTTTTTCTTTTAAATCTGTTTTAGTTCTTTGTAGCTTCTGGATATTAGCCCATTGTCAGATGGCTAGATTGCAAAAATTTTTTCCCATTCTGTTGGTTGCCAGTTCACTCTAATGATTGTTACTTTTGCTGTGCAGAAGCTCTGTAGTTTAATTAGATCCCATTTGTCTATTTTGGCTTTTGTTACCACTGCTTTTGGTGTTTTAGTCATGAAGTCCTTGCCTATGCCTATGTCCTGAATGGTTTTGCCTAGGCTTTCTTCTAGGATTTTTATGGTGTTAGGTCTTATGTTTAAGTCTTTAATCCATCTGGAGTTAATTTTAGTGTAAGATGTCAGGAAGGAGTCCAGTTTCTGCTTTCTGCATGTGGCTAGCCAATTTTCCCAACACCATTTATTAAACAGGGAATCCTCAGTTTATTGATTTCTTCCCTCTTTTTAAATTTATGTGTTATTTATTTATTTATTTATTTATTTTCAGATGTAGTCTTGGCTCTTGTCACCCAGGCTGGATTGCAGTGGTGCAATCTCAGTTCACTGCAACCTCCGCCACCTCCCTGGTGTATATCTTATAACTCACTGGTATTTAACTTCTTTATTAACATTTATTTATTATTATAGCTTTCTAAATTGACAATTTCCTTTTTTTTTCTTGTTTGCTTATGGGAAATGGAAGCAACTTTTAAAATGCTCATTGCATTGCATTTAAAAATTGCTTCCATTTCCCATAAGCAAACAAGAAAAAAAAAGGAAAATGAAAAGAAAAAAAGAAAGCACATATCTTTTTGAAATTGTCAGTTTAGAAAGCTATAATAATAAATACATGTTAATAAAGAAGTTAAATACCAATGAGTTATAAGGTATACATATTTGAAATATACATTTTATTATTGATACTTTGATATTAATTGAGATTTAAGAGTTATGGAAAATGCTAAAAGGATAGGGCCTTTTGACCTCTAAAATGAAAATTTAAAACATTTAAAGTATATTTAGTTAGCGCACAGCTCTCTCATAACTGTGTAAGGATATTTTTTTCCAAGTACAACACAAAACCTGCTCATGAGTCCCAAAGCATTATAAAGCTGGCTCCATCTAGTGTATGAAGTACTATATAGCTAGTACTAGGGAAAATAATTGTGCTAGGAATCTCTTTTGGTACTTCCTTATGAAATTAGATAACCAAAACAAAACTGGACTGGAAG
Source organism: Plecturocebus donacophilus (assembly GCA_004027715.1). Classification (NCBI taxonomy): domain Eukaryota; kingdom Metazoa; phylum Chordata; class Mammalia; order Primates; family Pitheciidae; genus Plecturocebus; species Plecturocebus donacophilus. The sequence continues at coordinate 76,878 of PVKP010001629.1, read as the reverse complement.
CTAAATTTATGTTCCAGGAGATAACCCAGGCCAGAGTGACCTTCACAGCATTAGAGGAGAGGTCTTTATATATTGAAGCATCAACCTCTAGCATGCCTGACATTTTATTCTGACAGCCTTGTTTTGTTTTGTTTTTTCCTGGGCAGAGGTCTTATTTACAGGCACTATCAACAAACACAGCATGTTACTTCCATTGTGATATTCTCACTCCAACTTGGCCAGCTTCCCACTTTTCCTGTATAGAATCATATCTGAGAGTCATGCTCACTTCCCACAGTTAGTGAGAGATTAGGGCTGGGCTCACTTACTATGATTTCAGAACTCTGTATGGTTTTCTTTATCAGACTGAAATTCTTTGTAGCTATTAACCTCTCATCACAATAGAGTGGGCCACTATTTCAGGGCTCTGTTTTATCTTGTTTCCACTGAAAGTTTCTGGCACGTTCTTTATGTCTCTATCAATGTTTCCCGAATTTTAGCTGTTCTCTTGCTAACTTCATTACTTTTGTTTGCAAAAACCACATGGAACTTAAAATATTATATGTTTTAAAGGAAATGTTATAATACATGGAATATAATACACAAAAGGAAATATTATTAAAATCAATGCAATGAAATTGAAAGAAAATTGTTAGATTCTTGCTAGGTATATTGTCTGGACTGGCGGATGTCTGAGGTCTGAGTTTTATTGGGAACAAAGGGCAAGTGTTGAGAAATTGAAGACGTATTAGCATCAAACAGAGACTTCCCTTAGATGAAAGAAATTTGAAAGGGCCCTTCTCACTGTATAATTCCATGGTTATTTAATGTGAAGTCTATGTGTCTTGATTTGAGATCATCTTGTATTACATACTTTGGGAAACTTTGCTAAGATTTACCATGTTTCTCAGAGGAAGCCGATCATTTTCCCCCAAATTTCCAAAGACTTTGTTTCCCCTACAAAGCCTTTTGGAATAATCATTTCCTTTTTTGAGAACTTTCTTCTTCTATTAACAAGTATAAATTGTGTTGATGTGTTGAGTTACTTTTTTTTCTTTCATGTAATCTCATATTTTCTTAGTCTCTTTTGTAACCAGATTATTTGAGGACAAACATTGTTTCTTTCTAATAAAATGCCATTAATTGAATTCATGCTTGGTATAAATATTCAGGGAAGTCTGCTTCATTCTTTCTCTCTCTCTCTTTTTTTTTTTTTTAAGTCAGATCATGGTTAGAGGTGGCCAAGAAAAAGCATTATGGTCAATTAATTAATTATTTAACCTATTGATGATTAGTTATTGAGTGCCTTCTCTGTGTCTGGAATTGTATGTGGTAAAAGAATGAAGTAGTAACCTAAACAGGCATAGTTCATGCCTTCAGGGAATTCAGAATGTAGTGTGGGGTACAGACAAGTAAAGAGGCAACTCTAGTCCAAGGTTCTAATTTTAGAATTAGTTTGCTTTTGTGCTCATTGGGTAGATTACAAAAACTTGGAACAGAGAACTATATAGAGGAAAGTATGGGCTCTGGAGTTTCAAACTCCAGATCTGTAGCACATTAACCACTTGATTTTGGGCAAGATACTCATCTCACTCCCTGCCCCTCAGTTTGTTTCTTTAAATAAAAAAAGATTTATTTAATAATAAACATGAGATATGATATGCAAATATGATGTACAGTTATCAGTGTGACCGTATTATAAAGAATTCTTCATGTCTTTTCTCTCCTCCCTCCTCTTTTTTTCACATAAGGCAGAGACATGATCTCATTGTTTTTTTGTTTTCAAATTTTCAAATTTCTTACCCAAAACACTAAGAAATGAAAATGCAATGATCCTAGATCAAGTGTAGAAACCAAACATCTTTGTTAATGGTAATATCATTGTGGATGGTGTTTACAGGTTGCAAATGCATGCAGTTTTCACATTGTTTGTTTAAATTAATAAATAATTTGAGCATTCAGAGTTACACCAAAACATTTTTCTCTTGATAATCATTATATGCCATTTATATATCTCAAGCCTGTTGAACAGTGCCTGGGACATAGTAGGTACTCAGTAAGTATTTCGTTAGTGAATGAATGAATTTTAATAATTTTGAGTTTTCCTGTTTTATTCGTGATTTTGTTAATATGCTTTAAAAATAAACCAATATTATTTGATATTAGAAGGAAGATATGCTTGAATTAGGGTTTATGTTATCGTCTATATCTGTATTAGAGCCTTACTTGTAATATCTGGCAAGTAATTAATACATAGTAAATGTTAAGGGGAGAATTTAGTAGCTTTTTTAGGCATTTCTTTTTTTAAGAACACATGACAATTTTTTAAGTAAGGATTTAATTTTTCTTTTATACTATTTCATGGTAGTATTCCTTGGAATTATACAGACTATTAATTTAAAATATTGGTTATTTGAATATTTTACTATCAACATTAATATACACTTTGATTATAAGTAAGACACCCTGGAATGTCAATTAGATGCAGAAAACTAATGTGTATTGAGTTTATTATGATTGACTAGAGTTTATTATGATTAATCAACAGACAGGAAGGATTTTTGTGCAAATACTATTTTTCTCATTTTAAATCCTGTTTGCTCAGCATAACTGACACAGGATGTCATTAGTATGAGAGTTAAGTTTTGAGATGCTTTAAAAGTTTGGAAAATTTGACTTTTAGTACAAATTTAACATAAGGTGATTTATTTAGCATAAAGAGGTTTGATTTTTTATGGTTTTACTTATTTAAATACATGACTTCCTACGTGATTCCTGGGTATGTTTACATAGAAAAATATAAATTAAAATTTTAATTGGTACACTGAATAAGAGCAGATTTCCTAGAGCAGAATTTGGTTTGTAGCTAAGACAACCACTGAAAAGGCATAGTTTGTTGTCTACTATTAGAAGTTGCAGATACCACCAATATTTAGTCTTTAGTTATGCATTATGAATATATTAGTCACAAATTTATCTATACCTTTCCTGAATGAACTTACATGTATTTTGAATATTTACTACCTCTTAAGCTATCAAAATTCAAAACTACCTCAAGCATTGTCTTCAAATAATAACTTTTATTTGCCCTAGCATTTAAAGTTCTTTGAGGCTCTAAAGGTTGACTTTTCATTACCTAACAATGTTTTGAAATAGAGTCCTCATTCTTGGGTCGCATTCACTGAGTGCTATTTTTCTTGCTCCATATTAAGTACTTTTCATACTTTATCTCATTTAATCATAATATTAGCCTATGAAATAGGTAGTATTAATATTCTCATTTTATAGATGCAGATCTTGAGATTCATAAGTTGAATGCCTTACCCAGAGTAAAGCTAGGATGTGAAGGGTAATGTGTGTGTCTGCATTGAATTACCACACTATACTGTCTCCAGATGGACAAATGGTGCCAAGTTTATATCCATAGGAGTGGCATATTTATTAAATAGTAGACCACTTAGAAGTTTGCTGCCCACAGGTTGAAAACACCACCCTGGATCCTTGCCACATCTTATACAAATTGGAGTTTTTGCACATCAGTGAATTCCGTACTACCTTCCACAGTGGCATCATTGTCTGAAAGAAACAGTGTCTCTCTACCTTCTGCTCACTTCTTGGAATACAAACGTTTAATTTATATGAATAGACTACAAAATCTAGATGACAGAGTATCCCTGTTTTCTTTATCTCAATCCCTTCTTTTAGCTTCTCCTTGGACCAGAAAGGACTCAGATGGTCTATGGAACTGCTGATATCCTGGGATCACCTAATGAGATGGAATCAAGGGAAGGGTGGGTTCATCTCAGCAGCTGTCAGCTTAGCTAAGGTAGTCTATGGAGGCCATTTCTACAACTGAATTGCATGTTGCTTTAAAATATTGTAATATCTTGACTCCTGCTTGGAAGAATAAACTGATATTGTAAATGAGGATGATGGTGGTACATTCTCCTGTTTCAATCCATAATACCCTTAAAAGATAGGCAGAGACATTTATATTCTTATTGCCCTTCAATATTTCATAACTTAAAAAAAGTTACTAACAGTCAAAAAGATGCCCACATTTTTCTTTTTAAATGAGTAAAATGTTAACCCATAAACTAGGAGAAAAACACCATGATTTTCAGATCCTGACATGGACAATTTTATTTTTTGTAAGGTTATTTTGTGAATAATTTTGCCCCCCACACTGGCAACGGCCTTATCTTTTCCTGTTTGTTTACTTTGACAAGCTAGTAAATAGCATTTTTACTAAATTTCTCATTTTAAAATATTATCAAAGCAGCATAATCTCATCAGTGTATTCTCTCCAACTTTGTGTTGTCTCACCTACTCCATTTATATTATAGATTGTAGTTTTCTTATTGCATATACTGGCTGCCATTTATAGATAGCAAAGAAAGGCCTCTAAATAACCTTTAATGCAGGAACAAGTATTTCTTTTGAAATGAACCCTGAGACAATATCAGAGAGTTTAAGGTAAGGGATTAATCTGTTGTACTGATTATTATATTAAATGAAGGAGTCAAACTAATATTTTATATATTTTTCTTCATTAACTGATTAAAAATCCACTTCAGACAGAATTTGAGATGCCTCTTTGTAGATTATATTTTTATCCCCAGGACAGATTCTTCAAAAAAGTTTTTAAAAACTTTGCATTTTTCCTTCTGAATGTTTGTATAAGCATCTTAACAGTTCTTTAATAATGTTGGGCTGCATCCCAGTCAGGTTTGCATGGGGTCACCTTAGTCTCTTCTTTATTTTCCTCTTTAACCTTGAAGGGCTTCTTTGGGTGCCGGGTACAATGAACTGTCTTTGAGAGGATGCTGTAATATCACTGTTACAGGCAGATCTGTTCTTGGTAGGAGAAAAAAATAGAAACAGGATGAAAGAGATAAACGTGAGTGCTACTGCACAGTTATTTCTGCAAGTAGGTAGTCATTAAAATTTTTCTTCAGTCATGCTGTGATGATCTCAAATTAGAACTGCTGGACCAGTTCCTTGCAAATTTGTACCCCAATACTTTATCCATGAAAGTGAGTTGTACTCAGCCACTAAAAGCTTGTAAATAAAGAGTACATAGTTGTATATTCCATTTGTACCTATTGACTTTATTCATAATTAGTTAAATGCCATTCTCAAATTATACTTCAAAGATCCTTCCTTATCTGATCTTTTTTCGTTTTTTCAGTCATTCATCCATTCTTCTTTCCTTGTATCCATCCATCTGTCCATCCATCCAGCAAATATTTGAGTACTTACTATATATCAGGCACTGAGTACAAGGTAAGTACAAAGGACCCTGCCCTTAAGAACACAAGAAAAATAGATAAATAAAAGGATTACAAGTTGGACTAAGGGCTATAAAAGCAAGAATCTTGCTGCAAGAGCACAAAACAGAAGTAAATATTTCTGCTTTAGGAAGGATGGTATGTGAAGACCTCTCTCATGAAGGAAGGTAAGACCTGCAAAACTTCATCTGCCAGATCAGGAGGGGCCAACTCAGGGAAGGAATCTCAGAGGAGGAAGAAGAGGGCTCTAGCATTCTGTCCTCCCTGCACACTCTTCCCATGGGCATGCGCACGTGAGTCTTGGGTTTCTCTGGAGTGAACCCCTGGAAAGCAGAGCCTCTTGCATCTTCATCCTTGTATTCCCCATGGCACTGAGAACAGTGCCTCTCACACACACACTGGCAAACCAATACATGTTTGGATTGAAGGGCCTTTCAGTGGCATCTGACTTTTCCCAGAATGTGAGTGTAATGGCATGTGGAGAGGAGATGTGTGTGTTACTGTTGAAAGTACTTTGTGAGTTTCATTACTACTTTGATGAAACTCTTTAATTACCCCACAATAAGGCTTTCATTGAACATTCCACATGGATATTTTAAAAAATTAAAATGTATGAGTGACTTCTTCCTTCAGCCAATAAAAGGAACTTCCATTCTTGAGTATTTTCCTGCCACTCTTAGAACATTTACATAGATAATATTATATATAGCTACATATATTATAATGTTATATTATATATTAGTGGTTTCTATACTTGACTTCACTTTAGACCCTTATGAGAATCATTTTCAAAAAATAAAGAATTCCAAACCTGCAGAATCTCACTCACTCATCTGTTTGGGGAAAGATCCTTGACCTTAATACTCTTTAAAAATCCTGAATTTATTTTAAGGAGGTGGGGTACAGAGAACGCTCCTCAAGTGTTTCTGATAGGAAGACAGGTTTGGGAACCATTGGCTGGGATCAAAATGAAACATTTCAGGACCAAGTAGATGCTTCCTAAATTGTGTGTAGTTCATGGGCCAATATAGGATCTGGCACATAGTAACCTCTCAAGTGTTAACTATTGTGGGGCTGATGAGTAGAAGCATGAATTTACTGAAAAGAACAATGACTATCAAAAGAAAGAACACAAGAAAATATGGTGTGCTTGGGGTGGGCAATAAAACATTTACTGCCTAAATAAAATAAAAATTCTGAGCTCTAATAAGACAGTAGCATGACTTTTCTTCGGCTAAGTTTTAGAAAGGATAACAAGTGAAATTCCTTATCTCTTCCCTAACCCATTCAAAGTAGTGATTGAATTTTTCCTTCCAAAAAGCTTCTGAAACCCAGTTTAGCTTCCAAGGAAAAAGTTGGCTGTCACTTGGATGGTTGATTATTTTAAATCCCATTTTAGTTAAGGCTCAGCTTTTAAAGGGTCAGTAAGAATTCTGATGACTGTAGTTGATTTACTACAGTTTAGGGCAAAGAGTAGTACTTATTTCAGAAGCGTTGGAGTACAGGTGATATTTTTATTCACATTCTGTGCTTAATTTTTTGATATTATTTTTTCCTCCTCAACTCCACTACAGATTCTCAGTTTGTGTTTAAACTTAAGATTTGGGTCTCTCTCTCTCTTTCCCTCTGTATATATGTGTGTTCATATGCATATACATATAATATACAAACTTAGGAAATACATCTGAATAGTACAAATGTACCCAAGACAGTTGCTTACACATTACATTGATTCGTTTTAAAGATATTCATCAAGCCATAGACGGTATATTCTACTGGGTTCTAGGGATACAATAGTAAACCAAACAGACATGGTTCTTGACATCCAGAAGACATGTGTTAGTCAATTTGGATGATGACTTGAGGGGCAGTACTTTAGTGCTGGGAAATGCATGTAACATTTTATGAATTTTGTATATGGTGGTATGTGTTCATATTTAAGGCAAACTTTGGTCCATTTGCTGGTGGACATTTCATTGCTGTATCCAAGGTTGCCTGCAAACTGTAATGTAAGCTAGATATTTCTAAAGTACTTGTATAAATTGTAAATGGAAATGTTTCTTGGGGTGGTGGATTGTCCAGCATGAAAAAGTCAGGTGATGTTATTGGCTGAACCTGCAAGGGGAACATTTGGCACCACATTGTGTCCTCTTTGGGAATGGCTGGAATTGATACCATTGGTTTTGTGGTCAACATTTGAGAACTCATGGAGGGTGCAGATTTTCCCTGTGTGTGAGCATGTAATAAATCAGAGTTTCAGTTCTAAAATGTACCCGAGTGCCTTGTAGCTTTACCTGGCTCTAAATAGTGTGTAAGGTGAGAGAGAGAATCTGGCTTGAACTTTTATTTATTTTATTCCATTAAAATTCATTTTTAAGAGATGGGGTCTGACTCGGTTGCCCAGACTGTTCTTGAACTCTTGGGCTTAAGCAAACCTCCCACCTCAGCATCTTCTAAGTAGCTAGGACTACAGGCATGTGCCACTGTCCCTGGGTTGATTTTTTAGAATCTCTTAAAGTTTCTGATATGGTTATTCCACATTCTTTCTTTTTTTTTTTTCTTGTTCTTCCACTTTCTTGATTTTTCTTTCTTTCTTTCTTTCTTTCTTTCTTTCTTTCTTTCTTTCTTTCTTTCTTTCTTTTTTTATACTCTGTCCCATTTCCCTTGATTCTCTAGATTGGTCAATATTATCCCAGGAAAGGTAGCACTAACCATGATTGTAACTGTAAGAGCTATTTAGAAAATTGAGCATTTGTAATGCATCAGAGATTATGCTGAACACATTACTTGTTATCTGTTTCAGTTCTAACAATAACCAATGAGTAGTCACTTATCATTTCTCCTTTCTCAGATGAAAGAACTGACCAGGAAGTTTAGTAAATTTATACAAAGTCATATAATTAGTAATTGGTGGGATTTGAACCTTAGTAAGTCAACATCAGAATCTATGCTCTTGATTTTCATGCCAAACTGTGCTAGAGGCAGGAGAAGCGAGGTGGGATAGTTAGTAAGAGACATAGTGGAGCACCTTAGTCATCCATTTACCCCAGTACCCAGCACAGTACCTGGCATATAGAAAGTGTTCAATGATTGCTGTTGAGAAATTTTCTCCTCAATCCTATTTATTGGTCCTTATTTTACAAGCAAGCTGCCCACTTTCCTCCACTTTGCACCTCTCCCCCTCCCATGAGCTATCATGACCTCCTACCAGGACTATTGCAGTAGCTAACTCTGCCAGTCTTCCAGTTGGCTGTCAACATAGCAGCCAGTGAGATCTTTCTAAAAACTCAAATCTGAGCTCATCACTCCCCTGGCTTGCCATCTCTCTGTGCTTTCTTGTTTATCTTGAAACAGAATCAGTGACCTTTCCCTAGCCTACCAGATCTTTCATGGTCTGGCCCTGGTCACTGTGTAGATCTCATGGGCACCATGTTTTTCCCTCATTCTATGTCTTTCAGTGATTGTGAGTCTCCCTGCCAACTTCCCACCTCATAGTTTTTATGTATGTTGTTACTGCTACTTGGAAAGCTTTTCTACTATACTCCTCCACACCCCAACTCAGATCTCAGACCAGAAGTCCCTGCCTAAGGAAAGCCTTTTCTAATGCTTAAATTTTAACTTTTTCACCTCTCTGCAGCAGTTATGACATTTATCATTATATATTTATGTGATTATTTAATATGTGTTTCCCACTAGACTATAAACTCCACGAATTTACACAATGCCTGGGACACAGGCGGTGTTCCATGAATATTTATTGAACAAAAGAAAGAAAGAATGAATAAAATGAGCAGAGAATAAACAGAACCAGAATAGTTTGGCTGAGACTCCTGACTAGATATTTCCTAGTATTAGAGGGAAGTTAAAAAAAAAAAGATAATTTCATTATATCATGTAATTTAAGTTTGATTATGGCTGAAAGAGGTTGCTTTATTTTCCAACAATTTATTTTGGAGATCAATGTAGGCACAGAGAGGTAAAGTAATTTGCCCAGAATATGCAGCTAGTCAGCGTCAGATGTCTTTGTTGTGACCTTTGAATTGTGTGTAGGGAGAAACATACATACAATATTTTCTTAACTCTGCAGGGCATCTTTGGTGTGCTGAGTCCTGTAGAAGCTGCACAAATATTTGATAATATTTATGTTGTCATGTCTGCATTTTAAAGTGTTTTTTGAGAACATGTATTGCTGTTTTTTCTTCTTGTCTACCAATGTGTTCAGAATTGGATTGGATGACAATCTAACAATACACAGTTTATGACCTAAAGATTTGTGTGTCGTGAAAGATGGTGCCCATAATTAGAAGCAGTTTGTGTTTTGCTTCCACCAGAACCAGACAAGGACAACCCTCCTAATATCTTGGGGTCTGAGGATAAGGAATGCTGTTTTGGATCTCTAGCTTGTCAGCAAGGAAGGCATATGCAGTTATCAAGCTCCAAAAATGCCTGTATGCAGATGCAAAACACCTAGAGCTGTGTGATGCGTTGATGCCGGAAATCTCCCAAACTGAGAAGAGACACAAGCAGTTCCACAATCTTCTCTCCTAGATTCTGTGACTCCTTTAAGTGTTAAAAATTCACTGGTATGTGAAATTACCTCTCCTTTTAAGTTCTCTAATAATGTGCAGCCTCTGCAAGCCTCAGCCAGCATCTGAGCTGGGTAAGACTAAATAAGCTTGCAGAGGTGCTCGCCTGACTGCTGGGCTCCCTCCCTGGCCGTGCCTGGGTCCTTGAGTAGCCCCTTTTGTGGTGTGAGGCAGCATTTTTGTCCTGCAGGTACAGTAGGTACTGGATTAAACAGGTCTGCTGTTGCAGACAGACACCAGGCACCGTTCTAGCACAGAGCTTTGTTTGGATTGGAGTTTCCAGGGCCTTATCAGGAGCCACCCCTAGTGACACAGCCAGTGCCAGAACTAACTTTGACTTTCACTCTTCGCCAAGGGCTTGCAGAACACCTTAAAGGAAAAAAGATGGAGGCGCTTAGAGTTCAGATGTTCATGCCATGCTCCTTTGAAAGCTTATATCTGTAAGTGAAGTTTTATTCTGGAAATAATCCCGGGACCACTTAACAGGAACAGTTTTTTTTTTTTTTTTTTTTTTTAATGGGGAGGATAGAGGAAAAGAAGGTTTTACTGGGAGTTAAAAATACTGAAGCTGTTACTTCTGACTGTGCCTTTAATCAGCTTCAGCTGTAACCTCTGGTAGGTGGCTATGACAAGGATAACAACTAATTTGGGGGTGGGGGTGGGGGTGGTAGACAGTAATGCTAGCCCAATATCTTTGCCCTCTCCTTTAAAATGGAATGCTGGTCTTAAGTTAATAATGACAAAAATACCCCGACTGCTTGAAAAATCTGACTTAGAGCAGAGCTTGATTTATGATTGCAAGATAGACTGCAGGCCAGCTTTGTTATGAATAAAACAGGATTTTCTTCAGGAAAACAGTGTGCTTAATACAGCAGTAACATTTGTCAAAACTCTCCCATTGTAAACACTTTGAATTTTTGGTTTCTCTTTCTCTCTTTTTTTTTTCTGAACTCTGGAATGGTAACAGTTGCATTAATGAACATCTCCTTTACATTCTTGTATATTGATTTTTTCTTTTGGAGGGGAAAACAGACATCCAGACATCAGAATTATCTGCCTGGCATATAAATGTAGAACAAGTTTAAAAACTGGCAATTTCAAGGAAATATTAAAATGGAGAAACAGTGGATAGTTTCCCCCCCCACCTCCTTTAACATTTACTTTCACTGTTAGGCGATAAGATTTGAAAACAATACTAAAAGCTGTGTCCCCAAGTGAATAGGCATTCAAGCAAATCAACTTATGCAAAAGCCACCTCTGGAGCTTAATAATTATTTACTGAACGTTCCTGGGTCATGGGAGAGGTTCTGATTAAGTCAGAAAGGCATTATGTTCAGCAGCTTGTGAAGGTGTGTTTAAAGACAGCAAGAATAATGGAAAAATACTAGATGTAGCAGACCTATATTTAGAATTTGATTCTTAAATATATATATATACACACACAAAATTCCCCTAAGTTTAAGTGTGGGCTAAAGTTCATCATTTTCAGTAGATACATCCTTAAAAGATCTTATAAAAGGTAGTTTTAAAAAATGATTTCTAATTTCTTGAGCTTTTATTTCTGCTGTAGTTTGTTTTAATAGATACTTCACTTTTTTTCATTCTTTATGTCATTAGAACAGGTTAATTACTCACCTCTATAAAATGTTAGAGCATTTTATGAACAAAGTATAAATAATTATGTATTTAAAATGTCAGTATTCTAGAAATGTTATAAATTTTTGCCTTATAAATGAGATAATATCTGGGGAGATGATGTCTACTTTTGTGCCTCACTCTCTACAAGAATCTATAACTACTAATTTTTAAAATATTAATAATGGATGGCATGAACAAATGAAACTTACTATTCTTACGCAACATACAAATGGTAGTAACGTCAAACCTGAATTTACAGCCAAATCAATTCTCAATTTTGAATTTATTTTTGTAGTTAACTAAAATATTTCTCATAAAAGCATATTTCCCTTATACACTCTCAGAATGAAATTCTTAGCAAGCATGTTTGGCAAAACTTGTTCACTGAGTTATTGCCCATTAACTTTTTTTGTGCCTGTTCTTTTAGTAGGGCACACACTGTGAATTAATTGTTTTGTATTTTCCTCTAGTAAAGAAACAGAACATGATATAGCAGAAGGCAGCATTCTAGAATTTTGGCTGCCTAGAAAGTAACTTGTTAGCTTTCACTAGTTTTTAGATGTTAAGATGTTCAGGCTGAGCATGGTGACTAATGCCCGTAATCCCAGCACTTTGGGAGGCCGAGGCAGGTGGATCACGAGGTCAGGAGATGGAGACTATCCTGGCTAACACGGCAAAACTCCATCTCTACTAAAAATTCAAAAAATTAGCTGGGTGTGGTGGCGCGCACCTGTAGTCCCAGCTACTTGGAATGCTGAGGCAGGAGAATCACTTGAACCCGGGAGGCAGAGGTTGGCTCACTGCACTTAGCCTTGGGGACAGAGCAAGAATCCATCTCAAAAACATACAAAAAAAGATGTTCAGAGGATACCATTACAGGAATTAAAACGCAGTCTAGAAGAATTCATTGCCTCACTTTTACTCATTATTGTTCACATGGTTTGTGGGTACCATGCTAAGTATTGTATTGACACATTTAATTCTCACAGCTGCTCTATGAGGAAGATACTTCTTTCCACCCCCATTTTGAAGCTGAGAAAACAGGCTTCGACAGGTGAAAAGTCATGCCCAAGTCATATAGCTAAAGAAATGACAAGGCTAGGAATTTGACCCAGGGATCCTGGCTTCAGGGCTTAATGCTATTATGTTGTGGTCTATGGATTTTTCACTTAAGATTCTAAATGAATCAATATTTCTTCCTCTGCTTTTTTATCTAGTGGGTTTTTTCTATCCCCAGATTTCAGAATTACCAAACCATAATTCATTTGAGCTTTTGAGGGACCATGATTGGTCCTGATGCCATGAGTTTTGTCTATCAGGTGTATTTCCCTGAGTCCAATTCATTATTGATTATAAGACAGCTAGTGGCTGGGCGCAGTGGCTCATGCCTGTAATCCCAGCACTTTGGGAGGCTGAGGCAGGTGGATCACGAGGTCAGGAGTTCAAGACCATCCTGGCTAACATGGTGAAACCCTGTCTCTATTAAAAATACAAAAATTAGCCAGGCATGGTGGTGTGCACCTGTGATCCCAGCTACTCGGGTGGCTGAGGCAGGAGAATTGCTTGAACCTGGGATGCGGAGGTTGTAGTGAGCTGAAATCGTGCCACTGCACTCCAGCCTGGGGGACAGAGCAAGTCTTCATCTCAACAAACAAACAAAAAAAGACAGCTATTTGGGGGATTAATATATTCGTTGATTATAAAATCTCTTCTGACTTAACATGTGGTGGGAAAGTGCCTCTTAGTATTAAGGAACTATAGTAGATCCCCAGAGCCCAGAGTTCTCCATCTCTGGATGATTGAAGCAAATGGTTTGAATAAGGGTGTACCAACTCTAAGGTTCTAGTATTATTTGATTCTATGAGGTAGAGTATTTGTTAGGAGAGAGACATTAACTTTACCCACTGAACAAATATTTATTTGGTTCTATGTGCTGGGGAAAGAATATGTGAATAAAACATGTAAACATCTCTGCCCTCCTAGAGCAGATTGGACCAGGTCATGAAGGACCAGGCACACACCAGTTTCATCCCTAAGTCTGGCCCTCATTCTCATGGTTCAGGATGGGGGGCTTCTGAAGCTCCAGCAGTGCAGCCAGATTACAGGAGACATGGCGGCAGAGGGTTCAGAGAAGGGGATCATTCAAAGGAGATTTTCTGCAGCTGATTCTGATACTCAGCCATGTTTGGAAATGAATAGTAAAACATTCAAGATTATCTGTTTGTTTAGTAGGTGAGCTGGGACATGAGCCCACGTACGTCTCTCCTTCTTAGGCCAGAATGCTTTCCTCCATGTCTGAGAAAATTCACATTCCATTCCCTACCTGCAGTAAGCCTGGCGAGAGGTCTGAAGAGCCCTTCTGAAACTGAATTCAGTATGTTGGATGCAATCAAATGGAAAGGACTACTCACTCCTGTCAAAGGGGCTATGAAACCATACAAACACATCTATCCAGAAACTGCCCATGGCTCTTTATGGGTACAGCACAACTGCTTTATCATAAATGAAAGGAAGCAATAGGCTGCATCTATAGGAACTGCCTCCCCTGTGGGAGGTACTATGAGGTGGGTCATACGAGGCCCCTCCATCTCATATGACTCACCTCACCATACCCCCCACCCCATCTCCTTCTCCAGCTGAGGATCCCACAGTCTCCTAAGATGTAAAATTTAAGTTATTTTGAAATGAACTCTTACTTAGAACTCTAGAAAACAGTTTCAGTGGCATTCTTGGGGTTGTCTCTTGAAGACCTTTGTTCTTTCCTATTTTTCTTCACCTGGAACCATCGTGTAGATGTATAAATTTGAACTTTATGTTGTGCTGTGGTACAGTTGCTATAGTCAGTTATATTTGAATTAATAACAAATTATCAGGCAAAAAAAAGTCAGTCTGTTTCACCACAAAAAGAAATTCTTAAGAATCTTTTGAAAGTGCCGCCAACTTCACAAATCAGAGTTGGTAAATAGATGTATATTTTTAAATGGCAGTCTGAGTGTCTAACATTTCAGTGAATGGCACTTCTGTTATTTACTTAAATCTCATTGGCAAAACTTAGCATGTAGCCAGGCTAGCTCTGAACAGCTTGGAAATGTTGTGGGTAGGAGTGTGCCTAACCAAAACAAAGAGAAAAAAGGAAAATAGATGGGTGCTAAGTTTTTTGAGTTGTAGGTCTTAGGCTGAAACTTTGACTTTTCCCCCAGTATTACTGATATTTTTTAAAATGTTACAAAATCAGCTTAGTATCGCAGGTACATCAAACTGACTTAAACAAAAATGGAGTTTGACTGGCCCTTGCAAAGTCACTGTCCAGGGTTAGTCCAGGGCTATCATGGCTTCAGGAATGGTTTGATCCAGGTGCTCACTGTCATACAAACGCTGGCTCCCTCTTTCTTCTTCCTTCTACTTAGTCCTCTGTTCTTTCTTTACTGTTTCCTCCAGTTTGCCTTTCTTCTCAGATAGACACAGGAAATTCCAGATTTATAAACTACCAGCATTTCAAACCTTAGTATAAAGAGAATCATTTTAACCTAATAGTTTCAGTTAAAGACATAAGGATGACTCTTACTGGATTGTCTTGGGGCACAAGCATATTTCTCAGTTGGTCTCTGATCAGAAGGATGGATTTCCTGATTGGACAAGGTCGTACTTCCATGTCTGGAGGTAGTGGCAACACCATAACCCCATGAGCTGAAAGTGAAGGAGGCTGGTTCTTCGAGGTTAAATCAGGTACTTTACCAAATAAGTGGGACAGGGTGCTGGGCAGCTATAAATGCCATGTCGCCACCATAGATCATTACTGCTATGTGTAAAGTTGCTTCTTAAACCATGACAGGTGCACCCATTCACTGCTCCTTAGATCACAGTTTGTACTTTTGTCTTGATTTCAACACAATGTTGGAAACTTTCCATCTTGGTTGATGTGTCCTAGACATGCAGTAATTGTTAAATGATGGTGGTCTAAGGCTTTTGAATCTTCTCTGATCTGTTATAATGTTGTCTAGAAAAACAGCCAGAGTATGCTTTGTGACTGGGACTATTATTTGAGTACAAATAGAAGGGCTTTCTACTTTTAAAAAGTTCCTTCTAATTACTTTCACACTCATGTCTGAATTCTCTTATTAGTTTGTCATTGTGTTGGATTTTTAAAAAACTGCTTTTTCTTTTAAATACTCTGAGTGGAGCATCTTGCCATGCCATATTAATTACTTTAAGGAAGGAATTTTTCAAAACCCTTTAAAACATGACAGTTAGATGTGAATGGGATTCCATAGTTGGATAGAGTAAGCAAGAATTCTAGAGTACAGTCTAGTGGAAGGAAGCTTGATATGAAAAACAGAAAACTTGAGTGTGGGGCACTTCAACTTTATCTGCTTTATAACCTTTCAATGGTCTGGCTCTCAGAGGTAATTTCTTTGAAAGGAATTGAGTGTTAGGAGTGTGCCAACCCATAGTGGCATCTGTGGAAAATGGAGATCAGTTGTGGTCATAAAATGAGGAAATGGCAAAAGTCATATCATTGGTTTAAAATATCTTTTAGTAAGAGCTTGATATTCCTCTTAGTTGGAGTATATAGAAATGGGAGACACTTTGGTAAAAAAAAAAAAAAAAAACAACAACAACAACTTAAAAAAAATCTCCTAATGAAAATTGCCTGGAAGAACATTGTTCATACATTACAGAAGTCTCTAAACATTTTCGATCCTTCTTTCTAGTTAATTTTTCACAAGAAAACCTTCTCAACACATTTTTATTTGATTTACAAATTATATACATGTGCCACTCTACTAATATATTATACCACATGTACAAAAATAAAAATGATAATATAAAATATATATAAAGAGATGTTTTAATTTTTTCTTCCTGGACCCAGGTTGTCATTTTTGGTATGGATTTTTGGAGAGTATTGATATATTGAGAACTTTATTAAGGTTATCTGATTTTTATCTAATCATTTATTGAGATTAGTCTTTCCTAGTACCTACTGAAGGTCCAGCTTAAATAAAAAAGTGGAGAATCCCAAATGAATATGAAACATCTCCCATTTTTAGCAGCAAGTTGGGGTCTCAGTGTTAGAAAGAAAAACCTCAGATTTTAACTTACATGTGATTGGTGGTTCTTAATTTTTAGAATGCTTTTCTCCTTGTGTACCGTGAAATGTACAAAGCTCTGGAGACAGGAGCATTGTCCATTTTGGACACTATGATATCCTGCATGTCTAGCAGCACCTGGCCTTTCGAAAGTGTTTACGTGGGGCATGCAGGCTGTATGTTGCAAGCCTTTGTATTTTCTCTATGCCAAAGACCTGGAGTATTTATTATCTGAGCAGCTAATGTTACCCTTAAAAAGGTGTAATCTTGGCAGATCTTCTTTCTTTTTCTTGTCAACTAAAACCCAAGTTAGGTGTTGACAGAAGTCCAGAAGATCTCAGTGTGAAGCCAAACTGTGATATCTGGTACTTTCATATTTACATGGGTTACACTCCCAGCTATTTTAAGTACGAGGGATGATATAGTTTCTTAGTATTTTCTTCCGCCATACCCAGTGAAAAAGTCATCCTGAATCACTTTGGAAGGAATGGAAAGTTTGAGATAACAGAAGTGCCAGTCACTCTGAAATTTCAGACACCTAGACTACCATTTAAAAAACAATAGCCATTTATTAACTCTGATTTTTGCAGTAGGTGGCACTTTCAATAGATTCTTAAGAATTTCTTTTTGCTGGTGGAACAGACTGGTTGGGGGCAGTTCCTGTAGATTCAACCTATCAGTTCCTTTCATTTATGATAAAGCAGTTGTGCTGTACCCATAAAGGGCCATTGGAAGTGTCTGGATAGATATTTTTGTTTGGTCTTAGAGCCTATTTGGCAGGAGTAAGTAGTCCTTCCCCTTCTATCCCATCCAACATGTTGAACTGAGCATCAGAGGGACTCTTCAGAACTCTGGGAAGGCTGATTGGAGGTGAGAAATGAAATGTGAATTTTCTCAGACATGGAAGAAAGTATTCTGGTCTAAGAATTAGAGATATGAGTTCATGTCCCAGCTCTACTTTGCAGATTGGTGATCCTGGGTATTTTACTATTATTAGTTTCCAAACATTGGAATCAGCCAAGTGTCAGAATCAGTGGCAGAATTTTTGTAGACATATTGATTCCTGGGCCTTACCTAAACAAATCAGAATTTCCAAGAAGGAGCCTGGGCATTTCTATTTGAGGGAAAGTTCTCAGCTAATTTTGTTTTTTTCAGCTAGCCTTTTGCATTTTGAAACCCCTGTAGCTTAACCCATCCATGACATAGCTTTCTCCTTTGCACAGGAGGTTAATACTGTTGAACCTTCCTGTGTCTCCGCTGTGTGTATAAATATCAACTACTGTGCGTCTTTCTGGACATAAATAGATTGTACATCAGTGCAGGTGAATACTAGGCTTTGAGCTCTGTCAACCAAATGACTATAATGAAGATTATTTTTTATTGAAAAAAATGCTACAATTCTTGCTTTATGGTTCTTGAGAGATTTGCAGAATAAATGATCTCTCTCCATCCCCGCATAAGTTTATTGAGTTCTCTCATTTAAATAGATATTGCCTAAACTTTACAAGACATATATTCTGTGGTCCAAACTTGCACAAAGGCATATGAAAAGTAGATTCCTTGTATCCAAAAAAAGAAGCATGTTCATGGTTTAATATTATTATTTTTACCACTAATTTTTGAACTGTGTTCCAGTTTATTGGACCATGTTTCAGTCGTTGTGCTAAGCTTTTTATATCTATTAAAAATTTTAAGTCTCACCACAGTGCTGAGAGGCAGATGTATTGCAAAGTGCAGAGATATATTAACTGGCCCACAGTCACAGGCGACTGCACAGAGCTGGACCCTACCTGAGGAGGGAAAGAAAGGAAATGCAAAGAAAAGTATAACGGTTCCTTCAGCGTCTCCAGGTTTCTACTGATGACCAGAGTACCACCTTAGAGGACTGATATTGAGACCAAAGACCAGTACCTATGAGATAATAAGAGTATTGGCATCACTGTCAAAGGTGAGGGTTGGACAGACAGATATTTGGATGCTGGGGCATTGAATTTAATGGAATTTCTGATATTGTTAAGTGACTGATGAAGATAGAAGAATAAACTTTTGGGATTTAGTTTATGCCAGATAGTTCAGAGCCCATGTCCAATACACCTATACCATCATAGAGAAGAGGGAGGCTTTGAAGGTTCCAGCCACTGTGCTGAGCACTTTAATTTAGTGAAGATTAACTGACCCAATCCCTGCAGCACATTAAAGTGCTGGGTTTTGGAAAAGCCCAGAGAGGTCAAGTGGCTCATTAAAGGTCATGCTGCTCAGCAGTGACTGAGCTAGCACTTGAGTCCAATCAGTGGCCCTCCTCCTTGAGCCATTGTTGACTGATTCCCAGTTCTCAGAGGAGTTCCATGTCTGGCTTCAGTGATGCCAGTACATGCTAGTAAAGGTATTTGTCTCTCTGCCCATTGGCTTTCAAAGGGTGCTTTCTGATGGTGAGATGCACACCTTCCCACGTGGGACTGGATCAGAGTTCTGTAATCTAAGTAATTGACTTAATTTTAAGGCATCT
Source organism: Plecturocebus donacophilus (assembly GCA_004027715.1). Classification (NCBI taxonomy): domain Eukaryota; kingdom Metazoa; phylum Chordata; class Mammalia; order Primates; family Pitheciidae; genus Plecturocebus; species Plecturocebus donacophilus. Next base: position 57,788 of record PVKP010001629.1, on the reverse strand, counting down.
CAGAATTATGTGACTGTAGCATTAAACCCTATGAGATTAGAAACCAGGTATTCTCAGCACCTGGCAATAACTATTTGTTGAATAAATGACCTTTACATAATCTGATTAAAAGGAATCAGACTCATGGAATTAGGATTATCTAGTGAAGATTCAGCTTCCTGGCCTGGGATGAGTTCAGTTAGCTTTTAAAATTAAATACATTTGGACATCTCTCCTTGTGTATCATTAATAGGTTTAGCATTACGTCCTCATTTTAAAAAATAAGTATTGTTGACACTTGTAAGGTTCTCACATAAACCTCAATTTGATGCTTAAGACATTATGCTCATTTGTCCTGCTAACATGACATGCAGATATGATCATTTTTGTCTAGAAGGTGGTAATTGCAGATTCAGTTACTTCTAAGAGAAAGAGATGTTTAGAAGATTGAGAGCAAAGCTGAGAATCTGGGAGTCATCTTTAACAACGTGGAAATATCCGGCAGGGAGTGTGTGCCATGAGGCGACTCTAATGCTTCCTTTGCACTTTTGGGTTTTCTGGGGGAAGATTTATTAAAACACTGTCAATTAGCTGAGCTGTGCTATGTTTATAGAAATATAAAATATATATTTGCTATATTTTTAGTGAGGTTTCTTTTTATTTATACTGGTCTACTTCATACATATTTATTTTTTTTAGAAAGGGTATTTCAGAAAATACTTTCAGTGATGTTGTTGTCGACTTTCATGTATGAAGCCTTAGTGCGGTTGATAACTAGAAATTTTAATTTAAGATGTCTTAAGAATGCTTTACTGTTAATTGGAAGGATTTTTAACTGGGTATCACAGCCAATGACTCGTCTTGAGCAGCTAATTAGTGCGATTATTCCACAGCTGCATTTGCTACAGCACAAAGGTTTGCTCCTGTTTTTATCAAAAGGATCAGTCTCTCTGGGAATGCTTTAACCTGACAGGCTTTGAATAGTAAGGCCGCTTATTTATTTATTTATTTTTAGATAACCGTCCCTCCTCAGCCCCCGTCATGCCATGCCCCTCATCACAGCTCTCCTTCTTTTCTTGGCTTAGGAAGGTACACTTGAGCTTTGAACACATACTCTAAAGTGGGAAAATATATTTTCTTTTTATGCTCTTTTTGTGAGCTGTATCAAGTGAATAGATATTTTGAGTAGAATAATGAATGGCCAGGTGCCCTTAATATGTGGATGAGTACATGGTATTAAATAATAAGCAAGGTATTAACATTGTTTGATTTGTGTGTGTGTGTAGAAAACGTAGGAAAACATGAAGGAAAGAGAAATTGTGTTTTCTGGAATGCTGAGCACTTCCAAGAGTGCCGATGTGCTGGATACAGCCACCACTTTCCCATCGTATTGTCAAAATGTTGTCTATGTTGGATTCTGTCTCCTTTCTTCTAGCCAAATGGTGATTTTTATCACTCAAGTCATTTCTTCATGTTCTTAAATTAGTATCTAGAGGCATATATTCTGCCATTGAAAAAATACTATGACTTTAGGGGAGAAAAATGATAGAAAAATAAAATTACCTGTAATTCTATTCTCACTCTGGCAACTGTAATGATCTTTGTACATTCCCTACTAATCATTTTGCATACTTGTATACATGTATTTTAAATTAGAATGTAAATATACTTTTGAATCCTACTTTTAAATTTACTCTTGTAGCATACATTTCCCACTTTGCTCTGTAGTTGTGCAATTAAAAGAAAAAACAGGTAGTATTTTATTTAATTCATGTATGATAATATATTTAACCATTCTCATATTCTGGGGCAAATTCTTGCGATTCAAATATTTTCCAGTTTCTAAAGAGCTTTTTAATATCAGTTGTTGCAAATTTAAGTTATTAGAAAAATTGTCCATCACAACATTTCTGAATCAAATTGTATGAACAATTTTTTAGCTTTTTGGTAATATTGTTGTTTTAATATATACCAGCAATGGTGTAGAGTAACATTATTCTTACACTTTTTTCTTGTCATGGGCAGTTTGTTTAAAAACAAACAAGTAAACTAAAAACCTTGGATCTTATCTTAAATGCTATTTTGTATCTGGCTTTTCTAAGTTCATTATATTGTGTAGTTTTATTCAAGTCAGTAAATATATTTTTACACTATTTTTAATGGCTGCATCATGTTACATTATGATTCTCTGACAATTCACTGAACTGATTTCCTGTTGTGAAAATAAGTGAACTGTTAAATTGTTATTGTGTAGTTTTTCTGGGATAGTGTGAAGGTAGAACCAACATTTCTTCATCCCTTAGCATTTTGTTACCTTCAGAGTTTGAAGTTTTTATCTTTAAGGATGAAGATGGTCAATGATATTAAGGCTTTATTTTACCTTGTATTAGAAGATAAAAGATAATACTGGAGTTTACACTCAAGGAAGGATGTTCAAAGTATAAATACTTACCTTGAAGCATGACTTTCTCAAGAGTGAATATTTCTCAAATGTTCCTTTTCTTCTGTTCCAGGTGCTAAGACTTTGAACTGTTGACCTAAACAGAGATGTTAACACACACACACACACACACACACACACACACACACACACACACACACATAAAGAGAATTAAACAATGAAACATTTTCCAGATATAATAATAGTGAAAGCAAACATTTGTTGAGGCAGTACTATATGGTACTCATTGTGCTAGGGGATTTATGTGCCTTGTTTTATTTAATCCCCCCAAATCCCTAGGAAGTAGGGCTTTAAAATATACATGATCCAATAGAAATTTTAAAAGAACACCTCTCACCTTTATAAATGGTAAGTGGGTAGAAAACTATTGCTATCCTTCTTTTCCAGATATGATAACCAAGGCAGAGAGAGGTTTAATAACTTGATGTCATAGAGCTGGAAAACCATATTTAGGAAAATTAGAAAGTCTTTTCTTTTTAATTTGTGAGTAGAGTTTCAGCATTTTAAATAATTTTGGGTAAAGTGAATACCAAAACCATTAGAAGTAGTCCTCATGGGGAATGCACAGAGAACACATAGTAACATAGTAGAGAGCATACCAAGGTGAATCAAAAGAAAATACGGCACAAAGAAAACCAGACAGAGAAGTATTGGCTTGTCAGACCAGCTTGTCTTCTGCCCCCTTGCCCAAAGACTGAGGTCGAGTTCAGTGTTAACATTCTGGCCCAAATGCTTCCTTCATTAATTATTTTTACTTCTCATATCTTAGAAAAGTTTCCTCTTGGCAAAGCTCACCTTTGCTTTAATCAATTCCTTGTTAGTAAACATTTTAGGAATCTTCAAAGAACTTAGATAACATGTAGGAGTAGTTATTTGGTTAGATTCAGTTGTACAAAAAAGCAAATCAAGCAATTTATTTTTAAATGTGGAAATTTGGGTGCCATTAAGATGCTTTGCTTCTTGGCAGTGCATATGGCGGCGCTATATTTGGTGGTGATGAGTAGTGTGCAGCATAAAATGTCAAAAAAAAAAAATTAAGCCGCCTGATAAAAATGCCTAGATGCAATCAAGCTGACTTATTTTAATTCAACTACTAATGACTTAAATCCTGTCACCTCTTGATTTTCAATTATGTGGAGTACCATTCTGTGACTTGATTATATTTGCACAGACTCATTTTATAGTTTGGTGCAATTTAGGATACCCCAAAGTGCAAACGGAGGGTCTCATTAGGAAACTAAATGTATGCCTTTTGGTTTTCCCACAGCAGTTCCACGGAGCATCCTGGGGCCTCCAAGCCTCCGATAAGCTCCTCCAGTATGACATCACGCATCTTGCTACGCCAGCAACTCATGCGTGAGCAGATGCAGGAGCAGGAGCGCAGGGAGCAGCAGCAGAAGCTGCAGGCGGCCCAGTTCATGCAACAGAGAGTGCCCGTGAGTCAGACACCAGCCATAAACGTCAGTGTGCCCACCACCCTTCCCTCTGCCACCCAGGTGCCGATGGAAGTCCTTAAGGTATGTGAGCGTCACTCTTGTTGGTTAGACCAAACTCTCTTCCATTTTCCATTTGCTAGGTGTTTTGTATATCTGAATGTGTATTTCATTAGACTGGCCCATCAGAATTATATTTGAAAGTTCCAACTCCCTTAATTTTTACATGGCTTTATATTTCAAAAGAAGGATGCAAACGCATTGCAACTGTAATAGTAACCCTCAATAGATGGTGGAAAAGAGTCAGTGTTCCATGAGAAATTGCAAGTAGGAATACGTGTTTGTTGTAATGACATCTTTCTTTGGGGAAGTTTCAAAACATAAAAGTTATCTGAGATGGGCCTCTTCTAATAACTTGTGTATCTTAAATATTTTTTCTTAAATACCTTCCATATACACTCTTTCATTTTCTTTTTATTTAGTATGTAATATTGGTTGTAGAATCTGACTCTTTTAGAAAGCTCTTCAGATATAAGATTGAAGAAGAGCTTTCTGCGCTATAATAACCAGACTTCATAATCCTTTTACTGAAATGAGTTGTCTGCTTTGGGTCTCTTTGATTTCTTGCTAGAGTAGAAACTGCAGGAGCTTGTTAGCATCATTCTATTAGGGATATATAGCTTCCTAATTACTAGGGAAAATTGTAACAAGTCTAAGAATAGAATTCCATCTCACACATGTGCCTTCCACATCACGTAGGGAGATACTCCTTGTTTAAGGATAAACATTTCAGTTCTTAAATATGACCGATTCAAGGAAAGTTGAAAATACAGGAACTTCCTTATTTTTACTTTTTTTATTTCATTATCTACTCACCTAATTGATTCATTCTGAAAAGTCTCAAGTGTTACTTTTCATTAAACAATGTGAACTTTACAGGCCGGTGATTCATTATTGGTTTTTGTATTCATTCATGTGCACAGAAAAGACATCTCCCACTATTTAAAGTTTACTATTAAAGTAAATAGAGAGATGATGTGTTATAATCAGGAATCAATCTGTGAACCTTACCAGGAAGTAGGAAAGAGGTTCTTTAAAAAACAAATCAAGAGTCAGTTATGTTTTAGTTGCGAAGACTTTAAATGTGGTGATGAAATAATGGAACTCCGATGAAGAAACCAACTGAAATTGGGTTAGGGCAAAAAAGATCCAAATGGTTTAGCATAAAATTTTACTCTAATATGATTGTTAGAAATTCTGGATATGGCCACAGTTAATGGATTTTTTACTCTTTTCTTTAACTCCTCAATTAATCCAAGATTTTCTCTTCGGAATTGATGATGCATTGAATCTTTCTGTTCTGCTTGCATGTAAATTGATGTTCACTATTTAAGCTTTTATAAATTTAAGTATTATTTAAGAATTAAGTTGTTGTCTCATGTCTGCAGGGGTGATAATTGTTTTGTGTATACCTTAGGTTATTTAAAATTGTATGAATTAAATAGTAATAAGATGTGGAGAAATATGTCTATTTTATTCATCATAATAGTTTACTTTTTAAATCTCAAGGGCAAATTTTGGAAGAGTTGATGTGGATTTGGGCTAGTAGTGGTTTATATCCACTTGAAGGTAATGTTTGATACCACGTTAAAGTATATTTATTAAAATTAATATTCCTGTTAAGGCAGCTACAACTGATAGGAAATTACCCAAATGAAAATGTGTTGAAACATCATTTTCTGATTATCTTTAAAATGTGCATAATTTCTAAATGTTTTTATCACTTTAAATATATTAGTTTTAAAAATGATTAAAATTGAAATCTACATTAAGTTGTTTGAATAACATACCAATTTTTTTATATGTTGCTATGTCCTGGTAGCACTGGATTGCACTGCAACCCCTAATTTAGGTATGCCAGAAAAATGTCCAAAATTAAAGCACAAATAAATTGTTACAACTGGAAGACAGACTCTAACTAAAAATAAGTATTTGGTAAATTTCTCTTTTATACTGAATATAGTTCATGTCTGTTTAACTTTAGCTTTTTTATACTTCAGTTACATAAACTAGCAAACTATGTCATATAAATAAAAATAAAGAATTATTGGCATAGCTATATGGTTAAGTTTGATAGCAATTTAGACAAGTTTTTGTATCCTTAAATTAAGAAACAAATAAGAATATATTATTTCACTAAGGTAATATTTTAAGAAAATAAAATAACATTTTAAAATAATATCATATAAGTGCTTCAGATACTTAAAGACTTAGGACTTCATAAAAATAGTTGGCATACTTTCAAAATTTTGTGTATAAAAGTATTATGAAACATTATGGAAAGATAAGTGAGAGAAAGGTGGTTATTTTTTTCTTTTTTATAGTTTTTAAATCATAAGCATAGTTTTATGAAGTAAGTGGTCAATAGCGAAACAGTTAATATGCTTAATCTTGGACCATTTATTTCTCCATGAATATATATTTTCAAAGAATGGTAATACCAAGTATACAAATTGAGTGCATCATGATACAGATTATATTGAATAAGTATTTTCTCATAGTATAGCCTGAGCAAATTCATTGAATTTTTAAAAGTTTAAAGTGCTAAAACAGAAAATACCTACTTCTCAGTGGAGGTAGATGTATGCAGTTAGTCACACTAACATGCCCTAAAGAATCTGGTTAAATCTCTCCAACTCCCAACTTGTTTTTAAGAACCTGAGAGCAGAAAGGTCATAGTTTAGTTTTCATACACACCCAAAGTTAAGTTACTAACATTCTACTATCTGGATGAATGACTGATTTCAAAAAGCTAAAGCAATGTTTTCAGGTTAATCCCTTTCTTTGGCAGAGTTAAATTTAAAATATGAAGCTTTATAAGGCATGTTTAAAAATTACTGACGTCTGGTAAACTTAGGACTGGTCAGATTTGGGGTTAGAGGTAGAAAATCTGCATCTCTAATTCCTCAACACATGGTCATTGTGCAGTGAGTAAGTTCATGAATCTTTGTAGGATTAGCCTCTGGTTTCTATATTGATTTGATAATATATGAATTTTTTTCCACATTGATTTTCATTTTGGTGGACATGGAATGTCTTATTGCTATATATTTACATAGCAAAGATATTCTCCAAGTTTCTTAAGAACAATCTGACCCAATTGGGTATTGTAATTTAAGGATGCTCTTTTGACATAAATTAACCAATACCTGGAGTGCATAATGCATTTTTTTTTGTAGTGGTGAATACACTCTGTATTTTGAATTGTGAATTAACAACAACAACAAAAAGTCATCAAGAACATTAATGGAATAAGTTTCTTCCACAAGTGGGTTTTGTTGACATGCAAGTGATACAAACCTGAAGTTTGAAATTTGATGTAGCTTTTTTCACACACACACACAAAGAGTAACTGTGGACAGACCTGTAGACTAGTTCAGCCTTATTGCTAAAGCATCATGGTACAAACCACTGAGTTAATCGTTTGCATAGTCACCACACATCTGTTTTCATGGTTCTGTCTCTCTGACTTTGATGAATTATAAAAGCACTTGGTTGCTCTCATCCTGGACTGACAAGTTCATCAGTATTTCCTCCCCCGCTATCTTCCCAACATGGACTCTGAGAGTTGATAGCTTCAAAACATTAGTTTACAGCCTGAGAATGTTTCTCTGTTCAGAAATCTGAAGGGAGTTGCCAAGGATTCCGCACTACCACTCTCTCTCCCTCCCTTCCTTTCACCTTGAAATTTAAAATTTCAAAGGCAAAGGCAAAGTGTCTTCTCTGGAACAGATTGTCCATTGAATTTTTCTGTTCTGCTTAAGAGAAAGGTTATGTGCATTTTAAAAAGAATTTTTTTTTTACTACTTTAGGATATTTCTCAAGTACTTTGAAGAAATTTATTTTTAAATTTTCCCTTTTCTCCAAATCATCTCAAGAGTTGGGCAAATTACTCTGTAATTAGTGATGATGCTTGCTGTTTGTCAAACACAGACGCACTTTCTCTGGGCTCCTCTACATTGTAAACTAAATTTACTTGGGTGTTTATTTGGTGGTTATCTCATCAAAGTTGCCTCTTGTTTGGATTGAGACTCTAGCGAAGTGGGCTGGAAGTCCTGCTCTTGTCACCCTGTTTCAACTACTGACATTCCATATTTCACTAGTGAGGGGAAGGATTGATGACTGAACTGCTGATCTTTCTCTGTAAATTATGGAATCTGCATGGAGTAGAATTTTCAAGGTGTGATTTATTTTTTAGTTAGAACACAGAAACATGAAAATGTGTGTGCAGAGTTACAGGTGGATTGGTGGGCTACAGATTGGCAGAAGGGACTTCTCCCACAACCTACCCTTAGATTTTGTTTCAGATTTATTTAGCCAGGAATACAGACCCTATATAGCATTACGGTGGCTGCAAGAAGCCAGAACAGATGTAGTGTGTCTTGGATCAGCTTGCCTTGGTCCCCTCAGTTAGGGGATCTGTTGCTAGAGGTGTTATTCTCACAAGATGAAGACCTGCTATGTCTGAGATTTCTTCTAATAGCACATTCCAGTCACACATGGACCAGCATACATTTATGTCCCCTATAGTGTGACTTACACAAACAACCTGTCAGCCCTGATTTCAAGGATCATTTATAAATATTGGTTCCTTTTGGTTTTGAATCAATGTTGGTGTTGCAGGGGGAGAAAGGGACTCAGATTTCAGGTTCTACAAACAGCTCTTCATCCCTCCAGAAACCTCATTTCCCTGCAGAATCTGAATCATTCAGTGTGACACATAAGGTAATTTTCTCTCTGTTTAAAACTCATGTTATTGATTTTTTTAAGTTGCAGACAATACTTGTTAACTTTTAACAGATTTAAACAATGCAGCAGAATAATTCAGTTTCTTATCCTGCCTACCACCGCCTCACTTCCATCATGTTCCCTGGAAGGTACTACTGTTAACAGTTTAGGGTGCAGCCTTCCTCATATTTTCTGTTTCCCAGCGCTGCCATCAATTGCCTTTTATAGGAGCGAGGTCTGAAGAAATATATTAGGCAGTTTTTGTCAGGTAGATATAAACTCTTTATTTTTCTTTGTTCATGTTTGCAAATGGAACAAAAGAAATAGAATTTATTTTCCTTCTGGGTTGTCTCTAACTTTGAGAATCCTGCTTCAAGCTCCAGTCTTCCCTATGTGGAGTAACGACTTCTCACTCTGTCTTGAGAGCAGTTTGATTGGTTCAGTGTACAAGTATATACCAGCTTGCACGGCACCGAGTGGTAGCCCTTTTGCTTCCCAGGCTGCTGTATACACATGTGTGGGTGAGGATTTAGTGATCTTAGGGCTGGCATAAGAAAGTGCTCCACAGAGTTGTCTTATTTGGTAAATTCAAACTTAACACAGGCTCAGTAGTGCAAGAATTGCAATAAGTGCAAGAATCACAGTAAATGCTTGTAGATTAATGTTGGACTTGGTTTTTCTGTCTGCACTGCTTTTAGTGACTAGTAGCTAGTAATGAAATGTTGGCTGAAGAAAGTCATCTTTGCTTAAATTTTTAGATTTCATCTACTTAAAAGAGCAGACCCATGGGACGAACTATCTGAAACAAAATATTCAGCCTTTACACATCTAAGCCTTATGAACTCATCCATTTCTGAAATCATTGACATTTCAGCTCTCATTACAAGTTTATTTGGCAATATTGGTACAAAATGGAAGTGATTCCTCCATTTATGACCACAGGGGCATTTTCATGTAACTGAAGGGTACAACAGAATCTGGGTTTTGTACAACAGAATCTGGGTGTCATTTTTTCAGGTTGTGGATAAGGCCTGATGTACCTGGTAGATACCTGACTAGTAGCTAATAACGAAATGCTGGCTTACATGCAGCACGGTGCCCCTCTTTAAGTAGGAGAATCTTTGCCATCTTCTCCATGAGCCTCTTTGCAATCACTAAATTCATCCCTTGGGTTCCCGTGAGAAGAGACACCTGTTGGGATCCTCCTTGTTTTCTCCTGTTATAGGGGGCTATACTGATAAGTACAGTCTCCTTTCATTTACAATTCTCATATTTCCATACTGCTGGAGATAAAGGTAGTATCGTAAGGAACATATTAAGGTCTGGGGCCTAGAAGTGGGGGCTAAATATTGGAGTGGGCCTAGTGTTATCTTGCTCTGAAATGGTAATTCCTTTTCTTTTCTTTTTTTTTTTTTTTTTTTTGTTTGGAACCGAGTCGTGCTCTGTCACCCAGGCTGGAGTGCAGTGGCGTGATCTTGGCTCACTACAACCCCTGCATCCCGGGTTCAAGAGATTCTCCTGCCTCAGCCTCCTGAGTAGCTGGCATTACAGGCACCCATGACCATGCCTGGCTAATTTTTGTATTTTTAATAGAGACGGGGTTTCACCATGTTGGTCAGACTGGCTGGTTTCGAACACTTGACTTTGTGATCTGCCCACCTTGGCCACCTAAAGTGCTGGAATTACAGGCATGAGCCACCATGCCCAGCCAGTAATTTCTTTTTTAATGTGTTGAGACCATTAGAGCATTCATCCTCAACAGGGGTGGAATCACTTCCCACAGGAGGGCAAAAATGGATTGCTGGAGGATAAAAAAGTCTTAGATGTTAAAATGGTTTGTAAACCTCCAAAGCCCCAGTACATAAACAGATAAACAGTATATGTGTCTTTTAAAATTTCATGGTGATGGGGATGCAGGAGAAGCAATTAGGGGAAAAATGTCTAAAAAGACATTTTAATTGGGATGCTAATGAATAAAAGATTGAGAAACATTCCTGCAGAGGAACCAGTATCTTTCCCAACTTTTTGTGTTTTGCTTAGGGACCATTTATAGAGGCTCCTATAGATGTGATGCCTATGTTTTGGGTGGTCTGTGTCTCCCCAGAACTGTTATAAGAACCGTCATGATCAGCATGTGCTAGCATTGAGCTTTACCTGTATTGACTCATTTAATTTCATGTTGTTCTGTGAGATAGTTATTATTCACATCCCCATTTCATTGATGCAGGAACTATCACAAAGGATTCAAGTAGGTTACCAGAAAGGCACCCACGTAAGTGGTGCAGTCAGGATTTGAACTCACGCAGTTGAACTCCATGGGCCACTAGTGGTAGTACCTCTCCTGGAGGAAATGACCTGAGAAACGTTAGGAGGGAGAGATAGCGATGTTCAGCCTCTCAAAGGACATGGTAGCTTGGGGCTTGTAGCAAATGTTTACTACAGAGCTTCAAGCCATAGCTTGAAGTAATTACTGATGTGAATGTGATGCTACCTAAAGCACCTTGGAGGAAGAAAGGCAATTGTGCCTTCTTGACTACATGGACATTAATTATAAGATGTATTAGATGGTGGGATGAACACTTCATGTCTTTTAGCTGATTTATTCTTTTAGCAACCTTAGGAAACAAGTAGGATAAGCCTCATTTTCCAGATAGGGAAACTGAGGCATAGAGGATTATCACTGACCCTAGGTTACATAGACTCCACACGCTACCTTATTTACTTGTAACCACACATCCTACTGTTACCTATGTTTTCTTTAGGGCTTGGGAGATGCTCTAAACATTTCTTAAGAATCACCAGTAACAGAATATATTAGAGCAAAATGGGAAGTGAAAGAGAAACTGTAGAGGAGTCTCACAGGCTTAACAGAAAGATACATGATCTTAAATATTTGAATTAGTAAGGGGCTTCCCTATTAAATAGGTAAAATATCCTCATGAGTCTCCACAATATGCCAGATAAAAGAGCTGGATGTGTTTTTATTATATAAAAAGACTTCCTGGACACATTGGCCCCCCCGGTAATTTATGCTTTAGTGATAGTCATCATTATGGGTTAAAAAGCACTACAATGAAATTTCCTGTAACAACATCCAAAAGTAATAAGTCACTTATATTCTCAAGATCTTTATTGAGGTCCAGGCTATTACAATTCATATGCTTGATAGTTCTGAGTATTTCACTAACATATTTGTATTGTTTTATTTTTGAAATAATTTGGTAAACTCAGACACTTTTCATATCAGTTTTCTTCTGAAATTATGGTTGGATTTTTGTTTTTTTCTTCTGCCATATGCCCTGTAATATTAGAGCTCTTGCCATATTTTAGCTCTTAACAGTTGGAACTTCAGTTCTGGTTGTTTTTCTGTTTGCTTTTAAGTAAATGTCAGTGGTACTAAATCTTACATTACTATATTGAAAGGTCATGAGTCTCCTTCACATATATTACTTACTTAATCCCAACAATTAAAGAAAGGACTTAGCTTTGAAAGACCACTTAGTTTGAAAGACCCTTTAATAAGTACGCTTTTGAGCAGAGACTGTGGACATGTGTAAGCAAAATCTAATTTTAACTTTTTTCTACTAAAATCGGGGAGTGTAATCTGTGTTAAAAATATGTAAATCTGTACAGTGGCTTCACTCAAGGGTATAACTGCAATCAGTGCTAGAATATTGGCTCTTGCCCTGAATGTGTCTCTTTTTATTGACTTTCTTGAGGATCAGTTTGAACATAAAAAAAAAATTTGGCTCCAGATAATATACCAGTTATTCAGATCTTATTTATAAAATTAGGCCTTTTTTTTGTTTAGTAATTTATAACTTTATGAAAAGGAAATGAATCAAAATTGGAGCTTATGAATCAGGTAAAGCAGGGGGCTGTTAAAGGAGAGAATGGTCTTTAAAAAAGGAATTGTTTTAATTACTCTTTTAAAAAATAGGGAATATCCTAGAAAAGGGTCTAGATGAATCTATACCGTTGTTTCTACCAGCTGTCTCTGGAATGAGTATTGGGATTGGAAGTGTTGGTGGTAAAAGGCTTTATCATTATTATTATGATTTTTTCTAGGAGAGCATATGCATGCATTTTTTATGTAAAGTGATATCTCTAATGCATTTTATTTAAGAGTCACCCACAACTTTTTGAGGAGCACAGTTCTTCTGTCAGGTGAGTTTACTAGACTTAGACACATTATGTAACTCTAGTGGTCTTCCCTAGAAGAAGGATAACAAGGTTTAGAGATCCTGAAAATTAAAAGTGAGCAAAAGGATTTGAATCACCGGTCGGGAAATAATTTTTAAAAGTAGTTAAGAGGCCCAAAGTGAAAAGCAAAATTCAGATTTCTAATACCTTACTACCATGCATAACTTTGTTGTAATCTCCCCTGTTGGCCCTAGGTTTTGTATAATTAAAATTTAGGGGCTGGAAATTTTGTTGAGACTTAATTGGAAGTGACAAACCAGAGACATTCCTGCTGGTTAGGAAAGGCTTAAGAAATTCTTATTGGCTAAATTACAAATATGTAACATTTTTTCTGAACACTACATGGTAGTTCAGACTGCCTAAAGGTGACAAGATTAGCTCTGTTTTTCTAATGAAGTAGTAAAAATTAGATTAATAAGTACCAGGCAAAGAACCTTTTCTTTTTTTTTCTTTCTTTCTTTTCTGTCTTTCTTTCTTTTTTTTTTTTTTTTGAAAGAAATCTTACCTTGAGTACTTCTGGCGGTGGAGATTGGTGCCTTAATTAGCCACATGTTCTTTTTACCTCCTGGGAAATAAGTACGGGATAAAATTGGGGATCAAGACGTAGACGTACATTGACTTAGCACACGCCGCTAAGTAATTCATCAAGGAATGTTGGTAATTAGTCCTGCCTCTTTCAACTCTTGGCTTATTTTATAAAACTGGTTGATTTAAAATAATGCCTGCTGATTTATTACCCACACGTTTCAAGACTGGGACTTGGCTCTTAAACAAAAGCAATATTGTGCAGCGATGGAAACGCGCCCTGTTGTTTTTGTGTTTTTACAAATTCTGAAGGGCCGTCTATGGCTCCCCTATTAACTTTGTTGCGTTTTCTTTTGCCCAATTCAGCATTTTACTGGACTTTTTTTGTGTGTCTTGGTGAAGAGAAAGGGGGAACAAATTAAAAAAAAAAAAAAAAAATTCAGGCTCTAAGAGGTTTGGGATGTGAAGTGCTTGTCAAAGTGTATTGGTTCGGTGTGATTTGATGGAATTTAATTTGAATCCTTCGTCTGGTAAGACAGGCTATAGTAATGGCCTTTGGGTCTTTTTTTGTTTTTTTGTTTTTTGTTTTGCATTGTAAAATGTTTGGTGATATTTATGGCAGCCAGGTTAATCTTAAAAGATTGAATTTATGAGAAGCACAGAACCTCATGACTTCAGCCTCTTAGCGTTGGTATCCAAGCACTGTAGTACGTTATAATTGGAATGCCAGATTCCCATTAATGCTAACTGATGGACCTCATTATGCTTTGAGATGCAACCTTAATTAGCATCCCTGTTCAAAATCTACGATTAGGCTGTCTCTGATACATAACTTTGTAAAGTTGGGCATGTTTCCTGTTCTCTCTGGGGACTCATTGTCCTCATCTGTAAAATGGATGTAATATAGTACTTGCCCTGGGGAGTTTTTGTAAGAGTTAAATGAGATAATACACAAAAGCAGTGCTGTCTAATAGAAGCAGAATGTGAACCAAGTACATAAATTTAAAATTTCTAGTACTCTTATTAAAAAGAGTAAAAAACAAAAAACAGATGAAACTTATTTTAATGTATTTCAGTTAACCTAAAATATCTAAAATATCACTTCAACAGGTAATTAGTATAAAAATTAACAAGATATTTTCACACTTTTTTTCTAAGTCTTTGTGCTGTCTTTAAAATTGCATGTGTATTTTATACCTCCAGCACATCCCCAATTTGGACACTAAATTTTCATCAGAAAATTTACTTGACCTATGTTTAGAGTTTAGAAAATGTATAGTTGAAAAAGTTAGATTCATATACCTAACTTGTTTCAAACATATTCAAAATATTTCTGAAAAATAAATTGGATATGTCTTTAAATTTAGATTTAAATTAAATAATATAAAAAGTTTAGTCTGAACGAGTCTGAACAAGCCACATTTCCAGTGCTTACTGGCCACACATGACTTGTGGCTTTTGCATTGGACAGCACAGAACAAAGGCATTAGCATAGTGCCAAGTAGATGGAAAGTGCTTGAGAAAGGGTTCTGCTCTACTGTTGGTAATAATAAATCATATAGTAATTTACAATTATTAATCACATGCATATAGAAATTATTATCATCTCCAAGTTGCCATCTTAATATGCCACTATTGTATCTACACAATATTACTGCCTTCCCATTGCCTGCCCCAAAGAAAACACACAAAAAAATTAGTCATTATTTTCTTGCTCATTGTTTGGAGCCCATGTTAGCCAACATATCTTATGTATGGTTGATATCTCCTGTCAAAAACAGCCTCTTATGGTGGAAAGCAGCAAAGAGTCACCCTTGGTAACATGGCATTTTGACTCATCTCTGCCAGTAGCCTTCCATTCAGACTTGAGCATGGTGACAGCCCTCAACTTGTTAGTCATACGTCTTACTCGTACTCTCAGTCCAGGTTCTTTTCAAACCTACGCATATCACACTTACATAACACCTGTCCAGCATGTTAAAGGTGTCTAAAATCTTTCGATTATATAAGCATTTAATCAATATACTTGGTGTAAAACAGACATTAGGGGACAAGATTAGTTAATTGTATGTTGTTCTTTACCATACATTACATAGTAGATTAATTAAAATGAAGGATATTGAAAACCGGTTTTTTTTTTTGGTGGTGGTGATTTTATATATGATTTTTATTTGTGCTGATGTCTCTAAGGCAATTTTCTTTCTTAGTTAACTTGCAGTATATTTTTAGGAAATTATAGCACAGCTCATAATGCAATGAAACAATTCTTTTCTAATTCACTAGGCACCCAAGTTTTCTGTTTTGATAGTAATTTTCAACCACTTATTAAACCAAAAATAATACCTAAGTGATAATTTATATTTTGCTAGTCACCTTTTCATTCCTAATGCAAGCAATGAGTCAATTATATTGGAATTAGTAAACTGTGTTAGAGAGATTTAATGTGTTCTTCATATAATACCAGAGCCTATAAAGTCGCATTCTTGTGCAATTACAAAAAGCAAGAAAGCCAAGGGAGCAAAAATGTTAACTATGCTATGACTTCCAGAAAGAAAAATCATCACATTTTCAGATTTCATGATTTCCTTAGTTTGGAGTCAGATCTATTTTCTGAATCTGTATTATTTATTTTAATACTTACTTTTTTTTTTTTTTTTTGAGACAGTCTCGCTCTGTCACCAGGCTGTTGTGCAGTGGTGTGATCTCAGCTCACTGCAAACTTGCCTCCCAGGTTCGAGCAATTCTCCTGCCTTAGCCTCCCGAGTAGCTGAGACTGCAGGTGCGTGCCACTATGCCCAGCTAATTTTTGTATTATTAGTAGAGATGGGGTTTCATCATGTTGGCCAGGTTGGTCTCGATCTCTTGACCTTGTGATCCACCCACCTTGGCCTCCCAAAGTGCTGGGATTACAGACGTGAGCCACCATATCCTGCCTATTTTAATATTTTCTTAACATCTTCTGTTAATATATGTTAATAAGCATTCAGGCCACTGCAAAGTTGATTTCAGTTTTCCAGTAGTTTTCCAGGTTTGTTTTAAAATCACTTACCTAAAGAATTTTTTCAACTAATTAATTAGAATGTTATGAATATGGGTAATTGTGCCCATTTTTATTGACACATAGGGCTTCCCAGTGTCTCATAGAGAAGGAAGACAAATTGAACATTATGACAAGACATTTAATTTTGATATAAAGTCTCTGTTCATTAGTTTGACATGAAGCTAAGGTTTTAGAACTTAATCTCAAGTGGTGGTAAGTATTCTGCAACTCAGGGGTTCTCAAAGTGTGGTCTGGAACTGGTAGCCACTGCATCGCCTGAGACCTTGTTAGAAATGCAGATTCCCTGTGCCTATCCCAGGCCTACTGAAGCAGATACTCTGTGGGTGGGGCTCATTAATCTGTGTTTAACCAGCCTTCTGAAAAATTCTAAAGTATGCTCAGGTTTGAGAATCCCTGCTGTAGAAACCTCGAAGTTCATTTGTAAGAAATGTAAGAAAAATTGGGAAATGCAGATGCAAATAAAGTCAAATAAATTTCTTTACTGTAGAGCCTCTGAGATCCTTCAACATGTAAAAAGTTATGGTGAATCTCCAACAGTGGCACAGTGGGCAAACACTTGGAGAAGAAAGGGAAAGAGTAAGACAGGCAAAGGAAATGTTGCCTTGAGTTGCTCGGTGGAAGATGCAAAATACCTAGTAGCTATTTAGGGTAGTTTGTACATGCGGTACATTCTATTATATGCATATATTTATGCAAAGTTGCTAAAAATAGATTAATTCTGTCAAGTCTTGAGGAGGTGAACTGAGGACAAGATAACAATAAGAAACTCTAAAATGACTTGCTTTATATGTACTATGCATTTCTTTTACTAATAAATGTGGATGTTGCTGTAATAAAGTGCAAATTGATATCAGAGCTCTGTTTCATTTTTTTTTTCTTATTTTTAGGGATTTTCCTGACCAGTAAAAACCAACACACAACTCCTAATCAAATAGGGCCTTGAAATACTTGACTTTTAAAAATGAAAGCTTTTAAAATTGAAAGCTACTTAAAAATAATATTTTTTATTTTTTATACCTTATTTTTTAGAGCAGCTTTAGGTTCACAGCAAAATTGATAGGAAGGTAGAGTGATATCCCGTTTATCCCTGTCCATACATATGCACAGCTTCTAACCCCAGAGTAGTACATTTGATTCAATCAGGTAACCTAGATTGACGTATGGTTTTCACCCCAAATTCATACTTTATATTAGTGTTCACTGTTGGTTTTGTGCATTCAATACTTTTGGGAAAATGTGTAATGACATGTATCCACCATTATAGTATCATACACAGTATTTTTACTGCCATAAAAATTGTCTTTGCCCTGTCTTGCCTGCTCCTCTAAAGAAAAAAGCTACTTTTCTTTAGTAAATGTTTTTTAGCTATCAAGGGTTATTTAAATTCTACTTCTAGAAGCTACTCTTTTTAAAAAACTGGATTTAGATAAATAGTAGCACAAAATGGCCCTTTCAGAGTCTGCAGACCCCTGACATCTGTAATTTCCCAAGCAGCAGGCCCTTGATGGTCTGTCTCTGACATCAAAGGTCTTTCTACTGACGTGTCTATGGTCTTGGCTTTGTCTTTTACACTGGGGCATTGACATCAAGAGAAAGTGTTTTTCTTCCTTTCTCCTTTCTTTTTTGGTATTAGTTTTCTGCCTGAGGGCAGTATATCCAGCGCATGTGGCCAGCCTGCTCTGCCTGTTGAAGTAAAACAAACGGTCATTTTAGGAAGCTCCACGGGAAAGATCAACTCTTTCTGATGCTGGAGTCCTTAACATGCACGTCCAGCACGCTGACCAAGTCCAGCCTTAGATGAGATCTGGCTCATATATAGCCATGAAGTGTACTTTTCTTCTGCCAGAAGATACTGATTGCCTTCTCGCCTTCTTACCTCCCTTTCGTGCTTACAGTCCACCTAGTAAGAGGAGAAAAGGAGAAACCATCCTAAGATACCCACTGGGGACCTCTGCACTGGATCATGAACCTCGTTTCCTAGACCTACTTTGCTTTTCTGTTAGGATTTGCATTTTTCATTAAAATTCATTCAAAGAACTACTGCCCAGAGGCATTTGATTATGCCTATACCTGCTATCTGGTTGCAGTGTTGAAAGGCATGGGCTCTGGAGTTAGATGGGCAGTGTCTATATGTTTTCTCAGCAAAAACATATAGAAACTGTGTCTATATGAATTCCCTTGTTTGCATAACACAGATAATAAAGTCCCTAGATCATAAGGTTGCTCTGAAGAGTAAGTGACATGATGCTTGCAAAGAACTTAGCACAATGGTGCCAGCACAACACATTTTAATGCCGATCACTGTCATCAGCATGTCAACCAGAGACACCCAGTCCATAGTAATTGAGCCACATAATGGGTTCTTGAAAAGTGACTAAAAGGTTAATGATTTGGTAAAAGGTCAGGAAAGTTGATTCTACCTATGATCTACAATTAATATCTCTAGAGGTGCCTCAGATGCGTAAAGATTCTTTTAAACAATTACTGTTGAATTACATTGCAGCAGCAAGGAATTTTAATTCTTAGAAACTACCTAGCTATGTAGATTCCTCTAACAGTATTTTTTTGGGAGACAGGGAATAGTGAGATGCTTGACCCTAGTTTTTAACTTTCCTCCAAATTACACCCACTACATGAAAGTCTTAGATGTTGTTTTGATGATTGACAGCCAAATTAGGCAGCTGTTAAATCCTTACTTATAGAAAATTCTGTGGAAAGTGGTAAAAATTGGGGTTAATGTTTCAAGAAAAATTAATAGACATCAGGCTATCAAAATGTTTATTGATTCTGAAATTAAGTTTTCACTTATAAGCTGAGAAGCCAACAATTTTTGGTTCTAGAATTCAGGTTAAATAGGAGTGACCATATATGATTTCATTAACTGTTCACTTTTGAAAGCTTTATTATTTTGGGGCAAGTAAAGGTTCAAAATACATTTAATCACAGCCTTTCACCCCTAAGTCACAGGACCTACACTGCAGAACTAGTCAACTAGTGTTCAGAGTGTTTTCATTGCTAATGAAATTGCATAATCATTTTTATCTGGTCTCTAGTGTTTTGACTTATTTGCTTTGGAATTACTTGACTTCTTCCTTATATGACATGTCCATTTATTTTTCTTGGTCTAAGACTGTACTGTGCTGGCCTGGCACAGTGGCTCATGCTCGTAATTCCAGCGCTTTGGGAAGCCGAGGCAAGTGGATCACCTGAGGTCAGGAGTTTGAGACCAGCCTGACCAACATGGTGAAACCCCATCTCTACTAAAAATATGAAAATTAGCCAGGCGTGATGACAGGTGCCTGTAATCCCAGTTACTTGGGAGACTGAGACAGGAGAATCGCCTGGACCCGGAGGCAGAGGTTGCAGTGAGCCGAGATCATGCCATTGCATTCCTGTCTGGGCAACAAGAGCAAAACTACATCTCAAAAAAAAAAAAAAAAAAAAAACCAGAAAGACTGTACTGAGCTACCCTAACTCCACTACCCCCAGTCTCTTATAATTTATGGTACCAGTTTAATTTTTTATTATTTATTTATTTTTTTACCTTTTAGAAACATGTCACCTTGACTGTTCTGTAGTTAGTGCCAACTACTTGCTGACCTTTATTTTTGCTATTAAACCATTTATCTTACTTCCATTATATATACTATCTTCAGATAAGACCAGAGGCCATTCTCTCCAACCAGTCTTGCAAAGTTCACTACTTTACAATTGATACTGCAACCATGAAATCAAACATGCCTCTGCATGGACCTGTAGTATGACCTTGAGGAAGTTGCCTTTCTGGGCTGAGGTTTCCCCATCTGAGTAGTCTCAGACTTCCTTCCTAGCCTTGACTTTTAATGAACTGTCTCCTTTTTCCTGGAGAATCACCCACCTGCAGACCACTGAAGTTTTATTTGTGATAAGATGAAGGTGACGAAGGACTTTAAAAGCCCTTGAAAGAAACATTAGGTTTGTTTTAAGTGTTAGATACATAAAATAGTTGCCATGATAAAGAACGTGGTTGTATATAATACTTACAGTTCCACTATAGCTGAAGTCACCAGTTTCTCCTTGAGGATGGCAACAGGTGAGTTGAGAAAAATCTCTTTTTTAGACATGCTATTATTTTTGTCTAAGTGTGTTTTGCCAGTTATAATAATAATATTAATCCTGGATATCACTTCCTGCATTTCTGAGACTTTTCTGAAGATCTTTTGGATAGAGATTGAGCAGAGACTTACTCAGAATAGGTGGTGAGGATGTCAGCTAAACTGCCATGAGTTTATTTACACAAATGTCTTAAAGTCTATATTAAATATTGAGTTCTCAAGTGCACTAAATCCTTAATATTAAAATTTATCTCTGGCACAATTTTTGATCACAGAATGTTCTATAGCTCTTATTTTCTTTCTTTTATGAAGCAGAAAACAAAGGTTAAGGATGCTTTTTATGTTTGGTCAGTGGGTTTAAGGACAGAAGGAGAATTTACAATGTGATTCACTTCTATAAATATTTTGCTCACTTTCCTTTAGTTTATATGTTAATACGGATTTTAATTCTCTCCTTAAGAGAGAATGTGGAGAGAGACAAAGAGAGAGAGAGAGAGCACGCGCAAGCGTGTGTGTGTGTGTGTGTGTGTGTGTGTGTGTGTGTGTGTGTTTTGACCATTTTCCCCTCATTTTCCTCTTTTTCCATATTTGGAGAATACCTCTTCAGATACTAACACCCCCCTCCCCTATTTACCTCTCTCTCTCCCTCCCTCTCCTTCCTTCCTTCCCTTGACTCCTAGGTCTGACCTTAGCTAAACTTGGGCAAGTGACTTAGTCTAAACCTTAATTTCCTCATCTGTTGCAGTGTGTTTCTTTAACATGAAAACATCCCATGTTATTGACAAATAAGAAAGTCAGGTCAGTATAACATGAAAATCCTTTTGGTTCATTTTCTACAGCATATTAATGCTTGAAGCAGTCAAAGACAAGTTTTATCATATTTAAAGAGAAAGCCTTAGCCCTAGATAAAGCATTACTTGGCTTTCCACAGGGCACTGCTCTCTGGAGAAGTTGAGAGTTCAGAGGCAGCAGCTGCAGAGACACTGCTGTCTGTGCTAACATGGGACATTCATAAAGAAGGCTATCTCTGGGATCAGATTTTAATTTTTTAAATAAGGATCAACATTAGAAGCATCCATTCTTGTTATCCATGGTCTACCTTTAGAGAGAGGAAGCAGGAAATAAGGATCAACATTAGAACATCCATACTTGCTATTCGTGATCTACCTTTAGCGAGAGGAAGCAGGAGTTCCAGTGTTTAAGGCTGTCTGGGATGCTGGCTGCAGAATCCAGTAGAAATTTAACCAGCTGGTATTGAATTAGGGTTTACTGACTGTTGTTATTCGTGCTCTGGTTATATAAAGCTGCATAGGTTTCGAGGGATCTGCCCCCAATTTTCTTTTTTCTTAATATGCCCTGTTATTCATAGTGTGTGATTTTTGCAGAACGTGATGTTTTCCAGGACTGTAGAGATGAAGTTAGAGCAGAAATACTTGAACCAACCTCAGAGTTGTAATTAAATGAATTAATGTATGTAAGTACCTAGCCCAGCTCCTGAGTTGTTTGGCTTTGATTGGAGTCTTGAAGGACAAGCAGGAAAGGGCTCAAACAGTATCAGCTCTTACGTTGAACCTTCTAATATTGCAGTTTAGCCTCAGAAGGTGAGGGACGTATCCCTGTAATGGTTTGTGTTGAATGGAAACTTGAAGAACAAGTAGGGTTATTATACCCAAAAGACTAGGATGAGGGGGCATGGCAGGAGGAGAGAAATGAAGCAGTAATACATACTCCGGATTTTGGTGTGAAGCAGTGAAATGCAAGGTAGCAGAAGGTAGGACTAGGAGGGTGTTGGGAACTGAAGCTGGGTGAGCAGGGCCCAGGACCTTGGGTCTGTTGCAGTTGGGATTGGGTAGCCATCAATAGCATGTCTTCTTTTCCTTTTAGGGAAGAAGAGGGTTGTTAAGGTAGACTTCTCTGGGAGCTGGTGGATGTGTTGGCATTGGTTTTAGAGCAATGCGGTTGGAGGTGGGGAGGTGATCAAAATGATTTGGGGAATAAGAGATGAAAGTGTTGGCTCCAGAAGACATAAGAAGAAAGCATTGGTTAAAGAAAATTAATGAGTAAAGCGTATAGAACCTTGTTAGACAGAAGGAAGAAGGCATAATACTATAATACTTTACATATAAGAAAACTGAACATAGTACAGCTTAAGAAATTGGTCTATATTGGGAGTTGGCAAACAATGTCCATGGGCCGAATCCTGCTACTGCCTTTTTTGGTAAAGTTTTATTAGAATACGGTCATACTCATTCACTTTCATAGGGTCTGTGGTTACTTTCACACTACAATGACAGATTTAAGTAGTACAACAGAGACTTTGTGGCCCACAAAGCTGAAAATAATTATTCTCTGGACATTTATAGAGAAAGTTTTCTGACTGCTGGTCTGTGTGCATGGCTAATAAGTAGAACTGGGTTTCAAATCTTCGAGAGTTGAGATCATATCTATTTTGTTCACCTCTGTATCCTAGGTATTTTACATTGTGTCTAACATATATAATAAGCCCTCATACATTAACATTTATTGAATTAATGTATAAATGAATGAATGAATGAAATAACAAAGTCAAGTCTACTTGATTCACAGCTCGTGCTAGTCATTATTATTCTGTACTGATTCTTACAAAGATATTGAATGGGAGTTGATATACAAAACAAATATTTATTGAATGCCAACAATGTATAAGGCATGTTCTTGTTTTTAGGTTATAATGAAAAACAGATTTTCATGTGCCCTTGTCAACTCATTGCTAACAAGGAAGACAAATGTTAATTAAATAATCAGAGAAATGAATGCACAGTTTCAACCTCAACAGGTACCAGACAGGAGAGGGGTACAGAGTTGTAGGAGCTACTAACGGGAGGATGTGATGTAAAGAGTCCAAGAAGGCTTTCGCTGTTCACCTGTCTTGTGATCTGAAGAGTGAGTGAACTTTAGATTAAAAGGGATACAGGAAGAGTATTTCAGGCGCAGGAACTGCATGTGCAAAGGCCCTGTGGCAGGAGAGAGCAGGCACGAAACAAAGAGAAGGTTGGTCTTGCTGGAGGAGCAACAGCAAAAGGGATCCTGGTAAGGACTGAGGCTGGATAGATAGGCATGGGGTCTTGTGATCAAGGTAGGGAAGTCTGTCTGCTTCTAGAGCCAACTCTAAACTGGAACTGCAAGTCTGGGACTCAGTAACAGAGTAAGTATTATAGTTAAACAAAAGTATTGTACACACCAGAGAGAGAGAGGGTTGTGAGAGAAGATGTGATCCTTAAGAAGTACTCTGGAACATGCCAGTAGGACAGAGGGGGTGACCTTATGAAGCAATGTAAAAAACAGTAACAAAGCTTGGAGAACCAGGATGGGAGAGTTTTTGAGATGGAAGTTTATGGCATGTGTATTTAGGATTGAAAAGTGTCCCTTGCATTGGTCTTTTGTGTGATCAGTGTGACCTTGGAAAGAACAGGTTTGGGAGAGTGAAGGGGAATGGGTGGAACTGACAATTTGTTGAATGAATGGGAAGAAGAAATGGAAACAAGCACATATTCATTCATTTATCCAACAAGTAGTTATTGAACGTCTTTGTATTAGGGATCTAATGGTGAGTGAAGACACACAAGAGCCTTATTCTCCTGGAGCTTACTGTTAAGTAAAGAGGTGGGTACTTAGTCAAATAATTTCCCTACCACCACCCAAAAAGATGAATGAACACTAAAGGCTACAGTAAGTGCTGTAAACAAAAGAAAGAAAGTTCTGTGGGAATATGTAGCAGAGGAAGGGGGAAGTGTTTGAGCAGGGAAGAGTTCTCCACCTAAGTGATCCCGGAGCTGTAGGAAGCATAGGTGTTAACTTTGTGATGTCTGTGGTGAAAAAAATTCAGCAGGTAGAGAAAAGCAGATGCTCAGACCCTGCGGTGTCAGAGAGCTTAGAAGCTCCAGGCAGTAAGAAGTGAGGTCTAGGGTGGTTATGTGTGAAGAGCAGGGGTGAGAATTGTGTAATACAAGGCTAAAAGGTGGGCAGGGGCCAGGGCTCTCAGGGTTTTGTAGACCATCTTAAGGATTATTGCCTTTTTTAAGAGCAAAGGGAAGCCACGGAAAGGTATAGGCTAGGGGAGCCGCACCTGGGTTTTAAGAAGTGTGGTCTGCCCTTAGCAGAGAGAGTGTAAAACTGTTAGTCCTTTCTGAACCAATGTGGGTACATGGCCCCAAGGGGGTTGCCATTTCCATCTTCTGAGAGTGGGGTCATCTAAGCTCTTCAGAAAACCACCAGCTCAGATATAACTTATGTCTGCCTTGGCAGAAGAACATGAAGATTTTTCCTAAAACCCACTTGGAGAAAATTCTGCTGGGTAGAATAACATCCTCTAAGGACTGTATAAGGTATAACTTCAGGAGACAGGAATTTCTGGGTTAAACAATTGCAGGCAAAAAGAAAAAAGCATGGGCAACTTGTGAGAGAAATGATTTTAAAAGCTTTAGGCTTGAGGAACCTCTGAGTGATGTCTCTGATTGGGGTCTGCCGGGGTACATGATGCAACAAGTGTTTTAGAGACCTCTCTCTATAAAAGCCATTTTGACACCCCTCCATTTATGCACCCTTCTGTCCTCAGATTTAATGTAGAGAAAGCTTTGCTAAGAATAACTGACTTGCTCAGTACCCCCTAATATTCAAAGAACTCTTTGCATATTAGGAGGACTTAATTTTGGCCAAGAGGTAGGGGGAATGATAGATTTTCAGAGGAGGTAATAGTGGGCCCTACTGGGAGCTGGAGGAAGAAAACAATGGCTTTCTTGGCCACACTTCTAATCACAGAGAGTGGGTGACTCCTCTGTGCCCAGCCAACACACACCTCAGCCACCCTGTTGCAGCCAGTTTATTTTGGTATCAATAGTAACCATCCTCCATGGAATTAACAAATTGTGATATTTCCCTGTGGTTCTTGCCTACATTCTCCTGTTTCTGAACCCACTAACTCTCTCTTCCTTTTGTTTGGAGAGCATGTCCTTAATTAGTTTCGCATAAAATATGTGGTACAATTTCCTGAATTCCTTCTCTTCCTTCTTGGCTCTGTTTAACCAAACACCTCCCACGTGTTTGTTCTTTGTGCTCATCCCGATTGACTCATGAGGTGACACCGCCTGACACTTGGCAAACCAGTGACCTTCTTTTTGAGCTAGTGTTGACAAAAGCTGATAGAACATGGCAAAAAGCAGGAGGCAGAAGCCTGCAGCCAGCCCTTTTTTCATTGAGGAGGAAGCAGCATGGGTGAATATATAAAGAAGTTCTGCTTTGAATACTTTGGGAATATTTGACTAAATTATTTATTGAAGAATAAAAGTAACATATTTAAGGCAAATAAAGGAAGAGGCGCAATGCTCAATTAGGAAAAATGAGGTAGATGGTACTCTTATCTGATTGGAGTACTGATTATACCATGTCAATTTCAGAGATATTATATACTTTATTAAATTCTTGCATTTGTTAACTATTAAAATCACAAGAATTTTCCTGGAAAAGTAATAGCCAGAGAGGAAAAGTAGGTTTAACAGAGATCGAGCACCAGAACCTGTCCTATGTTCATTTTCCCAGAAAAGATGTTTTCAATTAAAAAACAAAACAAAACAAAAAACCTGTGAGGACGGAATGAGATATGTGTGAAGTGCATTGAGCCAGTGGGAAGGTTGCTACAGTATAATCTTTTGTATTTCCATCACTTAGTTTTTGGTTATAATTTAAAGCAGCATACTCCTAGACCAGCTAGATAAAAAGAATGGCTTTTTAACCAAATTATCAGTTATAGTGAACCAATGTGATTTTTTTTTTAAAAAAAAGATAAATCTTTAGTTTACTTTGCCACTATCTGTGTTAAAATTAGTTGTATTTAACTTCATTTAGAGCCCTTTTCCTAAATATAGTGTGTTGTTAATAATGAAAATGTTTTGGCTTTAAAAATTACTTTTTATAACAATTTTTACTGTTTCCATTTTACCTAAATTTAGGTAAGTTTCATGGGTTTAAGCATAATCCTTTAAACTTAACCCAAGTTTTTAGCTCTATCTCCCTGACTCTATCCTTCCTTCTGTTCCTCTCCTAGCCCTCCCCCAAACTCCATACTTCACATACCAGAATCTCTGGGGCACATTTAAAGCAGTGTCTAGAGGGAAATTTATAGCACTAAATGCTCACGTGAGAAGCGAGGAAAGATCTAAAATGGACACCCCTATCGTCACAATTAAAAGAGCTAGAGGAGCAAGATCAAACAAATTCAAAAGCTAGCAGAAGACAAGAAATAACTAAGATCAGAGCAGAACTGAAGGAGACAGAGATACAAAAAAAACCCTTTTAAAAAATCGATAAATCAAGGAGCTGGTTTTTTAGAAAAGATCAACAAAATAGATAGACTGCCATCCAGACTAATAAAAAAGAAAAAAGAGAAGAATCAAATAGATGCAGTAAAAAATGGTAAAGGGGATATCACCACCAATTCCACAGAAATAAAAACTACCATCAGAGATTACTACAAAAAACTCTATGCACATAAACCAGTAAATCTAGAAGACATGGATAAATTCCTGGACACTTACACCCTCCCAAGACTAAATCAGGAAGAAGTTGAATCCCTGAATAGACCAATAACAAGGGCTGAAGTTGAGGCAGCAATTAATAACCTACCAACCAAAAAACGTCCAAGTCCAGATGGGTTCACAGCCGAATTCTACCAGTTGTACAAAGAGGAGCTGGTACCATTCCTTCTGAAACTATTCCAAATAATACAAAAAGAGGGAATCCTCCTTAACTCATTTAGTGAGACCAACATCATCCTGATACCAAAACCTGGCAGAGACACAACTAAAAAAGGAAATTTCAGGCCAATATCCATGATGAACATTGATGCAAAAATCTTCAATAAAATACTGGCAAACCGAATGCAACAGCACATCAAAAAGCTTATCCATCATGATCAAGTAGGTTTCATCCCAGAGATGAAAGTCTGGTTCAACATGCACAAATCTAAGGTTTTATTAGAATGCACTTAGAGTGAATAGAATCTGAGCCCATGGAAGTTTCCTATTGCTTATTTTTCTCTCGGTGGCCCATTGTCTAATTACATGTTAGACCTAGAACTGATGGTCCCCCGCTCTGAGTAGCTCCACACTTCTGCATAGATTGTAACCAGATGATGACATTAATTAATATGGTGAATTCTGAAAACAAGCATTTAAAATGACCTTCCCTATCTAATTCAGAGATCACAGAAAGACTTGGGCAGTACTTTGAGCCTTTACCACATAGTGTGTGCTGAGCATTGCCTCCCTTCCTTATGTCATCAAGAGTCCATGTAGCATAGGCAATTAAGTGATCCATTTCTCCTAGCATGTGTCACGTTTGCCACTGGAAGGTGCCTGCTATTCTGGGACTGCATGGGGATAGTAGGGGGAACTGGCTTAGTCAGGCAAACTTGGGGACAATGGGTAGTAGTAATGTGATTTGCTTTATAACTGCTTTGCATTGGAAATTGAGCTGTGGCCCCACTCCAACTGGCAATGGAGATGGAATCTTAATTCTAGATTATGTCTCCTATATTTGGTGAAAATAAAACTAGAGAGGTGACCATGAGTTGACTTGAGACTTTTTAGATGTGGGTTATAGTCTCCATTAGGAAGAATTGCATTTGTGTTATGCGGTTATCCTTTCTTTAGTTTTTCTTTTGTTTCTCCAGTGATGACTAATTCTTATCATCTCTTTTGGATCCTCATTTAATATTTTACCCATTTACATAAATTCTTAAGGCCATGACTGCTAACACCATACTAAATATATATATATATATATATATATGTGTGTGTGTGTGTGTGTATGTGTGTGTATGTGTGTGTATATATATATATATATATATATATATATATATACATATGTGTGTATATATACTTGCAGCTTGCTTTGAACTTCCTGAAAACATGTCTATTTGGTTTATTACTGGGTCCCCAGCACCTAAAAGATTACAAAGATATACCACGAACTCCAGAAATACTTATTGAATAAAACTGCAGTTTAATTCATGACTTATTCTTCACTCTTTGATTCTTACATTTGAGTTACCAGCTGTCCAGTGGGTTTTTATGGATGGTTTATATTTTCCTCCACATAAAGGAATAAATAGATAGCTAATAGGTTATTCTGGTATAAAATAGAACTCTTTGAAAACCAGCCTGAGGCTCTTTCTTTCCTTTTAAAAAATGTAGAATGCTGATTTGATCTTCAGACAAAAATACTACTTTTAATTACTGTGCAGTCTGTAGTTACACCCATAACATCTGGGACACTGAGGTGGTAACACATTTAGTTCCTTGTCTTTGACTTGGTTATTGACTTGCCTTTGCCTTTGTTATTGTTAGCCCGTGATATTTAGCGAAGTGCCTCTGAAACATTTTAATGTCTGCTTTATTTTTTTAAGGTAAGAAGCAGAAAAAAACCCAAATAGGATTTTGAATTTTAAAATAAAGTACTTTGTATTATTTTTGTTTTATAAAAATATACAGTAATTAGAAGAGTGCAATACTGCTATTTTCTATCATGTTTTATTATTTCAATTTTGTCTGTAGAGGTTGTAAGCTATGGTCTCTAAGTCTTCAAAGAGTTTGGGAATTTAAAAGTTGACCACAATCTATGGGTTTTGTTTTTCATTATTATGAAACCATAGGGATGAAAATGCAATGTGTATCATAAGAACAGTTTTTCTCTATGATGTGGTTTGAGTTTGTCATTGAGAATAGTGATTTTCAAATTAGCTAATCTTTGGATTACTCTGGTGAGCTTTTAAACATAAAAACAGCTAAGTCTGGTCCTAGAGTATAGGAGTGGCCTTACAATCTGTATTTTTATAAAAACTCTTTGTTTATTTCAGATGGTAAGCATAGCCTGGTTTAGAACATTAGATCAATGAGCTCAAGATCATGGGTATGATTTGTTGGGTGGCCTATTGATTGTCCTCTGTTCTGTGACCTGAGACCTGCTTCTGAGCCTGGCTAACTATCTTGGAGATGGATGTTCTTGCTGGGGTGTAGGTAAGAGAGTGTGGACGAGGGAGGCACTGAGCCTAGATCCACTTTAATTACCCTACAAATATCTTAGGTGATGAAGCACCTAGGGTCATAATCTCCAAGGGAAGCTAATTTCTTTACCTATGCCAAGCATCAGCCTTGTCACTGCAGGCTTTTTTTCTTAATTTGGCTTTGTTTTTTTTTTATTTTGTTTTGTTTTTTGTTTTATCATTAAGAGGAGTGTTGTTAAATTGCCAACCAATTGGGACTCACTGGTCTTTTCCAGTATATACTGGAGCTAAAATTCGGAAACCCAACTCACTTCTAGAAATCGTAGCTTCTGACTCTGTGTTGGTGTGGCAGGTGTTTGGGCAGCATGTGAGTAGGGGGCACTGGGATCAGATTGCCTGGGTTCTGACTCCGCTGCTCCCATGTGTTGGATGTGTGAAAAAGCAAAATTACTTAACCTCTGAGAGCCTCTATTTTCTCATTGGCAAAAAGGCAATAATATTAATACTAATATAAAATTGTCAGAGGATTATATGAGATAATGCCCATGTATCCAAAAAGGTAAGCACTCAACACATGTCAGTGGCTGATTTTATTACTGTAATTGTTACCACAAATTCTGAATAAGCACTTCTAAAAACAAGGTATTGTCATGATTAGCTTGAACCAGTATCATTCATAGTTGTTTATTAATTGTTGCCTCCCTTTGCATTCTCTGGGATTTCCATTCATTTATTTCACAAATGCTTACTTAGTACTTACTATCCAAGCAAGATACTAGGCACTAATGCACTAGTGAACAAAAGAGACAAAACATAAATGATAGTTTAAAATTGATGTTTTACGGTATTTTAATAGCCCCACCATTTAACCACACTGAAAACTGAGAGAATAACTGAAATGTGTGATCATACTTAGATTTTGTTAATTTGCCCATACTGGGTACTGACTAGCATGAAAAATAGTGACAGAAATGCTACATAATTTCCTCCATGTGTCTTCTACTGGTCTGTTCTTCTGTCTCCATCCATTCTTAACTAAATCTTTCCCACCCAATAAGGCCTGCTCAAACACTGCTTTCCATGTGAGGCGCCCCATGGTTTTCCCTCCTGGTCCCTCTACCTCTTGCTCCTCCACTCTCCACTCACTCCTTTCATAGAATTTGGCTTGTATTCCATGTATAGTCCGTATCAACCTATCCTCTGTATTCCCATTAGTTATTTTCACCCTTATAAATGGTAAGTAATGTGTGGGACCACATGGCTTCTACATCTTGCAGGCTCCTGGCTCTTAAGACCATTCCAGGTAAATACTAAGTAGTCAGTATGACACAGAGTTCATAGAGAGAGAAAAAAAATTTTAGTCTACAAGTGAGATTTTTCTCTCTTTTCTCCTTTGTAAAATGGGAATAAAGATAGCGCACAGGCTGGTAGAAGTGTGTGAGATGATGTATATTGAAGGAAATGTTAGCACAACACATTCACAGTACAGTTTTGATAATAGCTATTTTTTGTTATTTTTTGAAACAGTTTTATTGAGGCATAATTAGCATATAATAAAGTACACTTGTTCCAAGTGTATAATTTGATAAATTTAGACACATTATACCTCTGTGGAATGATCCCCATGATCAAGAAAATCAACATATCCTTGTACCTCTTTGTAATCCCTCCTTCCTTCCCAGCTTAGCCCTACTCCCCTTGTCCACAGGCAACCACTAATTTGATTTGTGTTGGTATAGATGAGTTTGTAATTTCCAGAGTTTAAAAAATATGGATTCATATCTTATGTAGTTTCTTGGGCGAGAAACCTGGCTTCTTTCACTAAGCATAATTAATTTGTGATATAACCATTCTGTGGCATGTATCAATATCTCATTCCTTTATATCGCTAACTAGTATTCTTTTATATAGATAGACCAAACTTTTTTATCCATTCACCTCTTGGTGAGCCTTTGGGTTTTCTGGTTTTTTTTAGTCTGAGAATATTACAAATAAAGATCTTATGACTATATATATACAGGTCTTTGTGTGGATTCATTCTTCATTTCTCCTTGGTAAATATTTGAGAGTGAAACTGCTAAATCATATAGTAGACAAATATTTAACTTTTAAAGAAAGTGCTAAAGTTTTTTTACTAAGTAGTTTTGTCATTTATATTCTCACCAGCAATGTGTGAGAGTTCCATTTCCTTACATCTTCTCCAATACTTGGTATGGTCAGACTTTAAAATTTGTTAGGTTTGTATGCTGATAGGTGTGCAATACTATCCCACTGAGGTTTTTAAAATTTGCATTTCACTAATGACTAGTGATGTAGAACATCTTCTCATGGGCTTATTTGCCATCTACGTATTTTCCTTTGGTGAAGTTTGTGCAAATCATTTGACCATTTCTTAATTGGGTTGGTTGTGTTTTAAGAGTTTTTTATTTGTTCTGGATATATCTAATATATGGCTTGCAAATATTTTCTCCCAGTTTGTGGTTTGTCTTTCCATTCTATTAATAGTGTCTTTTAAAAAGCAGAAGTTTAAAATTTTGA
Source organism: Plecturocebus donacophilus (assembly GCA_004027715.1). Lineage (NCBI taxonomy): Eukaryota > Metazoa > Chordata > Mammalia > Primates > Pitheciidae > Plecturocebus > Plecturocebus donacophilus. Next base: position 25,669 of record PVKP010001629.1, on the reverse strand, counting down.
TAAAGTCAAATTCATTGGTTTTATAAATTAATCATACTTTTAATGTCATATTTAAGAACTCTTTGCCTAACCCAAGGTCATAAGGATTTTACCTGTTTTCTTTTTGAAGTGTTATAGTTTTAGGTTTTGTGATTCATTTTGAGTTAATTTTTATATATGTTATAAAACATGAATTGAAGTGGTTTTTTTTTAACATATGGATGACCAATTGTTTCAACATCATTTGAAAAAACCTTTTTCCCTTTCATTGCCTTTGTACTTTTATCAGAAATCAGCTCATCATATGTGTGGAATCTCTCTAAAAATCATATTTCTAGAATCTCTCTCCTGTTCCGCTGGTCTATTTTTCTGACTTGACACCAATACAAAACTGTCTTGATTACTGTAGCAAGTAAGTCTTGGAGTCAAGTATTGTCTGACCTCCAAATTTTTTTTTTTTTTTGCTGTTTTTTTTGTAGTAAAATATTCTACAATGGGTAAATAGTTGTGTATATGATGTCAATCATTAGAGGTAAAACTGAAATTTTGCTTTATTGCTTTGGTTAATAAGTACCATGATTTGTCATTCTACAAGTTGTCTTTCTACTTGGAAATGATTTACCTATTATTTTAATAGTTTCAAGAGTGAGGGAAGTAAACCAAAATATCCATATATCAGAGGCATTTCAGAATTTTCCCAAATAGCAGAGGGATGAGTTATAAAAGTGTACTTGTATAATATTTAACATTTTCCGAGTCTTATTTTACATTGTCTTTAATGCTGTAGTTTATCATTTAGGAAGTGACTTCATAGTATATGTCACAAGGCTGATTAAACCCTGATAGATTCTGAAATGGACTATAGAATCTGTCCAGGAGGACTATGATTGGGTTTTTGTTTGTATAGTGTATAATATGCCCAAATGGAGAGCATCTAGAATGGAGACTAGCAACCTATAGACTATTGGATGTGAATTAAAGTAGGAGCTGTCAATGCACTCCCTTTTCTATTTCTTTGACCATGCATCCACAATAAAAATAGCAGCTTTTATATATTGGCTACTTAATATATGCTGGTCACTATGCTAAATACTTTATGTAAATTGTCCTATGGGATACTTACATTGTCCATGTGAGGTAGGCACCATAAATATTTGTTTTGCTTGAAGAAATGTTTAACAACTTGCCCAAAGCTATATAACTAGAATAGAGCTAACATTTGATACTCTCCCCTTTCCCTCCATATCTTGTGTTCCTAATCACTATGCTACAATACCTTTGGTACTAAAGAATGAAAGGAATTCAAACTTGAAATATAACTTAAGTAGTCCATTGAACTTTGGAGTTCCTACTTTCTATGTCCAAAATTTTCCTATTTATGGTTTGTTCTAAATCACTGGATGAAAAGGGCATGTGGGTTTTAAAGATGGGACCCTGTGTGAAAAACTGGTTGAATAAATAAATAAACCGGTTATTCGTTATGTAATTCAGCACAATTCTATTGAGTATCTATGTACCACCAGGCATTGTTATAGGTACCAGGTATATTGCAGCAAAACAAGCAAATGAACAGACAACTCTTTTTTCATGAAAGTTATATTCTATCAGAGAGACTTTCATGATGGACAACTTTGAGATCATCTGAATGAAATTAGTTCATAAGCAGGCGGTAGTATCCTTCTCAGATCTTGGTCTAATGACCTGTATTGTGGTGCCAAAATTTGTATGGAAATCACCATTGATTCAGACAGGAGTCCCAATCTGTCTGTCCCTGGTAATTTTGAGCCCTGTGAAGTCTGGATAGACTATCTGCTTTACCTAAGCCTAGATCATTTGCTCTCTTTTCAGTAGTGGTTTTCCTCAGACCAGTCACCTCTCCATGGACATGTTAACTGTGTGAGAGCAAAGCCCCAAAACACAGTAATTACTCTTGAGAATAAGTAGTTATATCTATGAACACAAGAAAATCATACTCTGCTGGACCCAAAGAGAGTTTCTCAAAGTTAACTCAGAAGAGACTTAAAAACAGTAAGTGTTACAAATAGTTTTTTGAAAGGAAGAGGAAATGATTTATTTATTATTTTAATAGTTTCAAGAGTGAGGGAAGTAAACCAAAATATCCAGCATTGTTTTTTGTTTGTTTGTTTGTTTCCCTAAAACTCTTTTGCAGGAGACCTTATAGTATTTGCCCTGCCCTTTTGCCTTTTTATCTTGCTGTAGAGTCTAGATGAATACATGAGATGGAAAGATACAAAAATGTTCTCAAAGTGGTTGGGCCACCCAATTAACTCTAGAGGTGTGACTCAATTTTGTACGAAGCAGCTATGCTCTCCTTGGGTGTAGGAATGCCTTTTCTGGTCTCCAATGCAGGTGAAAAGTAAAGAATAGTCTCTATTTTCTGCTTTGTCTATTGAAATAAATAAGACAAAGGAAAAACAAAGAAAAAAAATCTTCTACATCATTTATCACTCCTTTATTTGGCATGAATTTTCAAACTAATATTTTTCTTTTTCACACCAGCCTCATTTTTTAAAAAATTACTGAGTAATAGAAAGTTTTTAAATTTGGCTATTTAAAATATAGTTTTACTTCAATAAACATAACAAAATCATTATTCTTAAAAAAATCATATGGAAATAATAGCAAGATGTTTTTTGTTGGTTTCTTTACCACATCGATATTTGTGGTTTGTTTACCACACTGCCATTCAAGTTTTGATGAAGATGTGGGATGAGCGTGCACTGCTGGTGATAATGTAAATTAGGTACAACTTTTCTAGAAGAAAATTTTGCAAAATGCATCAAAAGCTTCACTGGTTTTTATGTCCTTTTATCTGGTAATTCTTCCACTTAGGATTTCTGTTCTTGTTAGGAGAAAGAAATAAGCAACAATCTGAGAGTATTTGTTCCTACATGAGTTAATAATGCAGTCTTTTAAGATTTGTATTAAAGTTAGTTACTTTGCACTATCTGTTCTGCTTTTAAGTTGAGATTATTTGTGTTTATTTAATGCGAAATAAGTCCTTAGAAAATATCTTTGATGCTTATAGTTATAGGATATGGTGGTTTCATTTATCAGCTGCTAAATTCTATTAGTTTTTTTTGTTTGTTTTTTAAAGACATGGTGATATGGCTTGGCTGTGTCCTTAACCAAATCTAAAGTTGAATTGTGTCTCCCAGAATTCCCACATGTTGTGAGAAGGATGGCAGGGGGGTAGAGGGGGCAACAAAGGGAGGGGGGAAGAACAATAAGTAATTGAATCACTGGGGACAGTCTTTCCTGTGCTATTCTCATGATAATAAGTCTCACGAGATCTGATAGGTTTATCAGGGGTTTCCACTTTTGCTTCCTTCTCATTTTCTCTTACTACCACCGTGTAAGAAGTGCCTTTCACCTCCTGCCATGATTCCGAGGCCTCCCTAGCCATGTGGAACTATAAGTCCAATTAAACCTCTTTTTCTTTCCAGCCTCAGTTATGTCTTTATCAGCAGCATGAAAATGGACTAGTACAGTAAATTGGTACCAGTAGAGTGAGCGTTGCTGAAGATACCCAAAAATGTGGAAGCAACTTTGGAACCGAGTAAAAGGCAAGAGTTGGAACAGTTTGGAGGGCTCAGAAGAAGACAGGAAATGTGAGAAAGTTTGGAACCTCCTAGAGACTTGTTGAATGGCTTTGACAAAAATGCTGATAGTGATATGAACAATAAGGTCCAAGCTGAAGTGGTCTCAGATGGAGTTGAGGAACTTATTGGGAACTGGTGCAAAGGTGACTCTTACTATGTTTTAGCAAGTAGACTGGAGGCATTTTGCCCCTACCCTAGAGATTTGTGGAACTTTGAATTTGACGGAAATGATTTAGGGTATCTGGCCGAAGAAATTTCTAAACAGCAAAGTATTCAAAAGTGAATTGGGTGCTGTTAAAAGCATTCCATTTTAAAAGGGAAACAGAGCATAAAACCTCAGAAAATTTGCAGCCTGATGATGCAGTAGAAAAGAAAAACCCATTTTTTGATGATAAATTAAAGCTAGCTGCAGAAATTTGCATAAGTAGCAAGGAGCCAAATCTTAATCCATAAGATCATGGGGAAAATGTCTCCAGGCCATTTCAGAAACCTTCATGGCAGCCCCTCCCATCACAGGCCTGGAGGCCCAGGAGGAAAAAGTGGTTTCATGGGCCAAGCCCAGGATTCCTGTGCTGTGTGCAGCCTAGGTACTTGGTGCCCTGTGTCCCAGCCTCTCCAGCTGTGGCTGAAAGGGGCCAACATGGAGCTTGGGCTGTGGTTTCAGAGGGTAGACGCTCTGAGCCTTGGCAGCTTCCACATGTTGTTGAGCCTGCTGGTGCAGAGAAGTCAGGAACTGAGATTTGGGAATCCACCTAGATTTCAGAAGCTATATGGAAATGCCTGGATGCCCAGGCAAAAGTTTGCTGCACCGGCAGGGCCCTCATGCAGAACCTCTGCTAGGGCAGTGCTGAAAAGAAATGTGAGGTTGGAGCCCCCACACAGAGTCGCTACTGAGACACTGCCTAGTGGAGCTGTGAGAAGAAGGCTACCATCCTTCATACCCCAGAATGGTAGATCCACTGACAGCTTGCACCATGAGCCTGGAAAAGCTGTAGACACTCAATGGCAGCCCATGAAAGCAGCCAGGAGGGAGACTGTACCCTGAAAAGCCACAGGGGCAGAGCTACTCAAGACTATGGGAACCCACATTTTCATCAGCATGACCTGGATGTGAGCCCTGGAGTCAAAGGAGATCATTTTGGAGCTTTAAAATTTGACTGCCGTGCTGGATTTCAGACTTGCATGGGCCCTGTAACCCCTTTGTTTTAGTCTATTTCTTTCATTTGGAACAGCTGTATTTACCCAATACCTGTACTCCCATTGTATCTGGGAAGTAACTAGCTTACTTTTGATTTTACAGGCTCATTGGCAGAAAGGACTTGCCTTGTCTCAAATGAGACTTTGGACTGTGGATTTTGGGTTAATACTGAAATGAGTTAAGACTTTGGGGACTGTTGGGAAGACATTATTGATTTTGAAATGTGAAAACATGAGATTTGGAGGGGCCAGGGTCAGAATGATATGGTTTGGCTGTGTCCCCACCCAAATCTCAACTTGAATTGTATTTCCCAGAATTTCCACCAGTTGTGGGAGGGACCCAGGAGGAGGTAATTGAATCATGGGTGCCAGTCTTTCCCATGCTATTCTCATGATCATGAAAAAATCTCACGAGATCTAATGGGTTTATTAGGGGTTTCTGTTTTTGCTTCTTCTTGAAGGACATTTTCTCTTGCTGCCACCATGTAAAAAGTATCTTTCACCTTCCACCATGATTCTGAGGCCTCCCCAGCCATGTGGAACTGTAAGTCCAACTAAACCTCTTTTTCTTCCCAATCTGAGGTATGTCTTTATCAGCAACGTGAAAACAGACTAATATAGACAGGGTCTTGCTATGTTGCCCAGGCAGGAGTGAAGTGATATGATCAAAACTCACTGTGCCTCAGACTCTTGGGCTCAAGTAATCCTCCCACCTCTGCCTCCCCAGTAGCTGGGATTACAGGCATGCACTACTTTGTGTGTTAGGTTTTTAACCACACTTCCAGTGTGGTTAGAAAGATGGTGCTTAGAAATATGGTGTTAATTAGAAAGGCAAAGTTAAAAAAAAACAAGTAATAAATAGGAGAACAATATTGATAACATAAATAACAAGCATAGGATTAGTACCTAGAATATATAAAGAACTCCTGAAAATAAGAAAATGATAGGCTGGGAAAGAAGGCAAAGGATATGGATAGGCAGTTCATGAAAATTCAATCTGATTTGTACCTAAAGAATTGCATATTAAAGTAATAAGCAGATACAAATCGTATTTTACAAACAATCAGATTGGCAAAATTTAGCCTGATAATGCCATGTTTTGAGGAAAAAAAGGAAGTCAGAATGCTCATACATTGCTAGTGGGAGCAAAGATTGTACAAATCCTTAGAAGAACAATTTGGTAATATATAATAAAGTTTCCAATGTGGACAACCTACCACTTAATGATTCTACTTTAAGGCTTTCACCCTCCAGAGACCCTAAAGGAGACATACATGGGGATGTTCACTGCAGCATTATCTGTGGTTGCAACAAACTACAGTCAACCTAAACGTACATCAATAAGGGAATGGATTAAATGACACATCATAAAGGAGAGAAAATAAATGAATTAGGCGGGTGTGACTTATCATGGATAGATCTCAGAAACCAAATATTGAGTGATAAAAGCAAGTTTGTTCAAGTGTACATACGTTCAACAATTGCGTAATTTTTAAAGAAAATCACACAAAATAACAGGTAGGTTATAGGTGCTGTTTTGCAAAAGCATAAACGCATGGATTGAATGGCTATACATCAAATTTTGGCTAATAGTTGCCTCTGGGGAGGGAGAGCAGGGAATTTATGGGGCTTCTTTTTATCTTCAATATTTAATCCAAAGCAAACATGGTGATATTCTAGTTTAGTTTTTCTTTTTTTTTTTTCATTCTGGGAGACAGAACAATAACTATTCTGTTGTTTGCCACAAATTTTAAAAATGAACGAAGAAGAAAGGAATAGTTTCAGGGAAATAAAAGTAACAAGGTGTATCTCAACCAAGGTGTTCATCAGAAACTTGCCATTACCATATTTGTTTGAATATGTTCTAGTCATCTCTGTTGCTATTTTCCCTCATGCTGTCATAATCTTTTAAGACAGGAGCTTTGCCCATGATTTCTTTGAAGCCAAGCCTCATGCTATTTACCAAAGAAAGTATGATCATCATGGCTATAAGCCATTCACAGAAATTGTTAGAAAGCTTCACAAACCTTCTAGAGTCAGTGTTGGGGAAAGTGTGGGTGAATGGATGCTTGGATCCTCTGTTAGTTAGAATATAAACAGAATCTCTTTTTGCAAAGAATTTGGGTTGCATCTGTCAACATGGAAAACAGCCATTCTCTTTGGCCAGCTATCCTCTACCTTAAAGACCCCACACGCCAGATAGCCTATATAAAGGTACAATATGTTCATAATGCAAGAATATTCAATTCTGCATTAATTACCATAGTGAAAATTGAGAACAATCAAAATGTCCTTCAATCTGGGAATGATTAAAAAAATTAGTAATAAAATGGAACACTTGGTGGCTGCTTTTGAAAAGAAAGATCTAGGTGTGTTGACATGGAAAGTTGTCTGGGGTATATTATTGTTTTTTAAAATGTAAGCTGCAGAAAAATATGTATAATGTAACCAGATGTTTGTTTTGAATGGATGTATGTACATATATAATTCTATTTTTATTTAATTCTATTTGAATTAACCTATAAATAAATGTAGAGAATGCATGTAAACTCTAAAATTGATTAAAAGAGTACAGATAAGAGAGAGTAGGGAGCTGGAGCTTTTTGTAGTTATTTATATTTGTCTTAATTATTTTAGGATTTTTTGATTACCTTGTTTTCTTATTTTTAATGTGCAATGTTAGTAGTATTACTGATGTTTGAATGACACTTTCGCCCTAAAGATATGAAGGAAGCATGTCATATGTTGCATTTCATGTTTTAAACCACTGTTTTTCTCTAGGAGATGAATTCTTCCTTGAGAGATCTCATTTGCCCTGTGTTAGTAATCTAACGTTTTTCTAAGACTCCAAAGAAAGCTGAGGTAATGGAGCAGTGACAATGGTGCACAGCTGAGTTTGCATGAAGGTGACTCAGATTTCAGCCCTTGAGGTGCCTGATCATCATGCACAGTGATTGACTGCATCTCATTTATGATGAGTGCAGTCGACTCTTTTCGACATAAATAGTATTACAGCTCATTGGACAGGAGGGGAGAGCTGGGTAGCTCCCTGGTTGCATGGGTGTGTAAACTAAGCCAGTGATTTTACATCATCCTAACGAACGTATTAATAGCATGATAAAATGAAGGTCCTTGAATTGTTTTGGTGATAGTGTCTACTCAACCTTTCCATATTCAAGAGGACATAAAGCTGTAACAGGCTTTCAGGAATACAGTCTAGATTTGATATTGTTCTTTTTATTAACTGTGACACAATGGATTATGGCACTTTAAATGAGAAGGAGAATTTTCTTCCTTTTTGAAATGTGAATTAACAAAATGCTTATTCTGAGTAGTAGTTGTTTTCATGGTCTTTTCCATTTATATCTGCTGTGGTTGCCTTCCTTTACCACCTCTTTGCTAGACAGACAGACGGTCACACACACATAGTCATATACCCATTAAATCTTGCTATTAAATTGGAACTTTTTCTTTGAGATGGAGTCTCACTCTGTCACCCAGTTCATATAAAGTCAGCATTTGAAGATATTTTTTGAATGTCTGCTATGAGTAATGTGTTCCACTAAGCTGGAGTACAATGGCGTGATCTTGGCTCACTGCAACCTCTGCCTCCCAGGTTCAAGAGATTCTCCTGCCTCAGCCTTCTGAGTAGCTGGAATTACAAGTGCATGCTACCAAACCCAGCTAATTTTTGTATTTTTAGTAGAGACAGGGTTTCACCATTTTGGCCAGGCTGGTCTCGAACTCTTGACCTCAGGTGATACGCCTACCTCAGCCTCCCAAAGTACTGGGATTACAGGTATGAGTTACCGTGCCCAGCCTGAATAATTTTGTTTTCAAGGAAGTATTTTGTATTTTAAAAGAGGATATTTCAATTGGGTCATGCAGGGATAACTCCCCAGAAGATAAACCTGCCACTTGATTGTGCAGTTATTTTCTGTCCTTGCACTAATTATTACTTCCTTTGTATCCTTGGCTTGGGATACTTCATCCATTTGTGAGGTGGCAGTGGTGACACTTACCTGTGTTTCCTGGAGCATTGGGCTGATGTCATCATTATATAGTGTTGGATGGGTAAGTACTCGAGAAAGGGTGATTGCCAAGGGCTGGGTAATTCTTCAGTGGGATGAGCTATGTTAGTTGCCTGGTTGTTAAAATAGGAGATTAAGAAGAGCAATCCTGAGCCGACTTCTTCCTTTGCAACCCATGACCTCATTTTGTCAGTTTTCCTTTAGCAATTAAGGCCAGTTATACTCTACAGATATATTCCAGAGGAACTGGGGGACTCAACCTTTAAAAATAATGAGCAATTCAGGACAGTTCATATAAAGTCGGCATCTGAATAGATATTTATTCAATGTCTGCTATGAGTAATGTATTCCACTAAGCACAAGAGGAAGATATAAAGCATAGTTTAGTAGGTTCTTCATAGGTTCTAATGAAGTGTAAACACCTTAAGAGAAGTGTATTCCTTTATGTCACAAGCAACCTTTGTGTTCTGTAGGTCAGTAACTATTCAATCCATAGGTTCAAAAATAGGTATTAAGCATAATAAATCAATCACATTTTTCTCTAAAGCTGAGTAGAGATACTGCCAGTCTCCACATATTACATTTAATTGTAAGATAAAGCCTAAAGATAAATGTTAAAATCTCATTTCAGTGATTTCCAATATGAAGAAATCTAAGAGAATCCATTCATTTGAGATTTTCTATACTATAAAATTGTTTTCTAAATCAGAGCCTATAATAGAATTCCATTAAAAACAAGAATATATATTATAAGCATAATAAAAATGATTCATATAACATAATTCTTGTTTGCATAAAGAAATTCTAATACATGAAAATTTAATGAATGATATTGCCCCTTCACATATATAAATATATTTGTATGTACAAATATTTATATATTTAAATATGTACCTATTTATTTTATTTTATTGTTGAGATAAGTCTCCTCTGTCACCCAGGCTGGAGTCCAGTGGCATGATCTCAGCTCACTGCAACCTCCATCTCCGGGGTTCAAGCAATTCTCTTGCCTCAGCCCCCCGAGTAGCTGAGATTATAGGAGTGCACTACCACGCTGGGGTAATTTTTGTATTTTCAGCAGAGATGGGGTTTCACCATGTTGGTTAGGTGGGTCTCAAACTCCTGGCCTCCCAAAGTGCTTGGATTACAGGCGTGAACCACCATACCTGGCCCATATGCACCTATTTATAAAATACATATTTATAACATAATACCTATATTTATAGGCTTTATGTTTTAATAAAACCATAACCCTATGTCAGAGTTTTTAATAGCTAGCAACAGTAAGCAACTCCCATTAATTTTGAAAGAAAATGAATTTATTGACAGGATATTGGGTTACCTGCAGAGTTACTAGGCAGTAGGAAGACCAGGCTTGGAGCCAGGAGCAGTACCTGAGACACACTGCAGAATTTGGAGAACAATGGAAGCCTGCTCCTCTGCTTCAACTGTACCAATAATTCAGTCTTCCCACAGCCTTGCCCACACCCTGTGGTCCCTGTTCCTTATCCTTATCCATTATCTGTAGCACTTGAGTCCAGTGCAGAACACCTAATAGGTGGATTGTCAGTCACATGTTCATTACCTAGCTGCAAGGGAGGCTGGGAAAGAAATACCTGCATTTTCTCATTTCTATATTAGGAGGCTGACTCTGCAGCCAAAGCAGTTTTCAAATTATTATTACAGTAATTATGCTAGGAAGTTTGAAATATAGAAAACATGAAAACATCATCATATTCCATTGCTATGTTACAAAACTGTTTTAAAATGAAATTACCTCAGTCTTTTTCCAATTCATATGTTTTTATATTGGTGCAATCATAGGTTTTATACTTTTACATGTGCATTTTATTTTCAGTGTCATGTTTTTTGTGTTGCTACATACACATATATAATTTTAAATAATTGCATAATAATTCAAATGAATGCACTTATTTTGCTATTCTTCTAATGTCAGAGATTACTGATAAATTTTCATTATTACGAAACATAATTTGATGAATATGTTCACATCTAAAGCTTTGGCATCTGAATATTGTATTTGGGGCTTAAGAACCCAGAAGGAGATCTTATCAATCCTTGAGTCTTTAATAATAAAATTAGTATACTTGATTTATACCTTTCCTTAATTAACTTAAACACATACACAATTCTCCCTTTGATGTGAAATTTTACATCAAAATGACACAATGAGGTTCAGAATCAATGAGTTAAATTTGGGATTCTTTAAACATTTTTAAACATTTTATATAGACAGGTTATATTTGTTAAGCAAACATTTACTAAATAGTACTGTACCGCTTTTTAATTTAATACTAGGAAAACAAATAAATGATCTAATAATAAATACCTTGTATCTAAACAAGGTAATTTGATGTACATCATAATAACCTTAAGACAGTTATATGACTGTTAACATTGGCCTCAATATTTTTTAAAGTAAAAAGTTTCAATGTCATCAGGATTACATATTTCAGAATATTTTCCTTATTTTGGATGTTGTGAGTCAGTTACGGTGTTTACAAACGGATTCTTGTAGAATTAAGTAATATTATTATAAAGTAAACACATCACAGTGTATTAGCTAGCCCCTTGGTAAATCTGCCAGTCTCTCATTTTTAATATTTAGAATACCTTATGTCTCCTATAAGATTCTGGTATTGTTACTTGTTTATTTGACATATGTTTAGTGCATGTCTAGTACATGTTGGACACTGTACTAAGTGTCTGTGTTACATGTCCAGTCACGATGGGCAGCATATATAACAGAATATAACAACACGAAAAACAAGAAGGACATTTGGCCTGCCATTTAGACGCTTAAATCGAGCAAGTGGTATTATAGTCTGGAAATGGATGTGTATGGGTGTATCTGAAAAATCACAATAGACTGGTTCTGGGAATAATGACTGAAAAGTCTCTTTTGTGCATATTTAAGTTGCTGTCATTTAAGTTAGGATGCATGATTTGAGGACTTAAGACTGGAAAATTCTTAGGTATTGGTTGCCATCCTTGACCTTGAAATATGATATTTGACTTGATACAGTTTCTATCCTCCTTTTTTTTTTTTTTGACATTTTTGGACCATGAGGTCAGCCTGGCTTATGATTCTGCTCTTAGATGAGGGTGATTACATTCATGGTATGATGCTGAAGAGAAATTAGCGTAGCAAAATTGAAAGGCTTGGGGAAAAGCATAGCATTTTTCAGCATTAAGTCTCTCCTTATATAACATTCGTTATATTCTTCTTCCCATTGATAATTCCATTTCTAGCCCTTGATATCTAGCAAAGGGCTACTTGTAGCTGCAAGTATTCCCTGGAGTTGGGATTCTACAACATGTAAAGAATCAAGAGTAGTAAAATGTAATTTAAATTAGTAATCCAAATCTGAACTGTACTTTCACAGGTTAAACCAGGTATATTACCTTTCGGGATCTTGGTGGGCAGGTTGGTTGGTACATGTTATGTCTTAGGGATATGTATAAATATTCCTTTAGAAAAGATAGAGATTTTGGTTTTTTTGAATAATACAACTTTTGCTCCAGTTCTGCTAACATTGCCTGGGGACCACATTAAAATTCCACTTTGATGAATACAAAGACAAATACCATAATGTTGTTAGGGTTTTTCTCTCAGCATGGGATTGTTATATATTGTTCCTTCCTTTTACTCATCCTTTTTCTCTAAATTTTCTCCAGTCATGTACATTATGGGTTTTTATTTTTTGTTTTTGTGTTTGCTGAGACACAGTCTCATCCTATTGCCCAGGCTGGAGTGCAGTGGCACGGTCTTGGTTCACTACAACCTCCGCCTCCGGGTTCCAGCGATTCTTATGCCTCAGCCTCCTGAGTAGCTGGGATTACAGGAATGCACTACCACGCCTGGCTGATTTTTGTATTTTTAGTAGAGACATGGTTTTGCCACGTTGGCCAGGCTGGTCTCGAACTCCTAACCTCAAGTGATCTACCTGCCTCAACCTCCCAAAGTGCTCAGATTACAGGCATGCCCAGCCTACATTATGTTTTTAATAAGGAAAGCCATAAAAGAATTGTTTGTTCCTGGTATTGAGGATGACAAAATGAGTTTGATAAAATTTCCTCTGTGGTTTTTCTCTTGTATGTTCCTTTTTGTGACAACAATTTTGGGACTTTTAAAATAAGTATGTTTGAATAAGCAGTGCATTGATTACCTCTGAGAAATGAAGCCGTTATGCATCTCGCATATTTTGGTTGGTTTGGAGTCCAGCACACCAGAGTTCAGATCTCTGGTTATGTGAGAGCAGACAAGTCACGTCAGGCTAGTTATGTAACCCTCTCCCCTTGGTTTCCTCATCTGTGAAGTGAGACTAGTAGTAGCACTTACATTCATTGTGAGCATCAAGAAAGATTAATGTATGAAAAGGCTTGAGCATTATGCCTTGTATATAAGAGATGCTTAGTAAAATTCATCTTCCTCTCCCATTTTCTTTTCTCTGAAGGTAGAGGGTAAGAATTGTTACAGCTTACTCTCATACCTTCCAATAACCATTTGGAATATGGAAAATGCTGTGTCTTATTGTTAGGTAAATACTCATATTATGTATTAGGGAAAAAGAATTAAAAATTTTGCACTATAGTCTTTTGTTACGTTTTTCCATAGTCATTTCTGTTATGTTGAGAAATCTCTCTGTATCTCTTCTCTCTCTTTCTCTTTTATGTCCAAGGTTGACTTTCTAAGCATATTGAGTGGTAAAGGTATAACTGCATCATCCCATATTTCAATACCTGAAGGGGGAGAAGAAAATACTGACATTCAGCCATCACAATGCATTTTTTGAAGTGTCAATTATATAATACACATAATGCAAGGAAGCTTCAGTTTGGCGATTGAACCCACTTGCCATTTTGCTAAAAGTAAGAGACCATTTAAGTCCATTTAAGATCATTTAGATCTGCACTTCTCTGTCTTGGGCGTCATTTGAGACAAGAACTTTGTAAAAACCATGTTGTTTAATTTAATGCTATTTCTACTACTGTAGCTTTTTTTGTTTTTCTAAGTGGTTTGTAGATAGTTTTTTACATTGTAAGGAATAGGGAGGCAAATAGCAAAATAAAACTAGATCTAAAATCTTTAAAACTACAAAGAATTTGCCGTTGAAGCCATTAGGATTAAAATATTTTTTATAAACACCCAAGGCAACATTTGTGCACATATGTGCATGTGTGTATGTATGTGTGCATATATATTTAAAAAGTATTTACACTTTTTCCTTTCCTTCTAACTCCTTATTATGGAAAATTTCTAATAAATACAAAAGAATAGCACGATGTGCCTCTTTCCCCATCTCTCAGAACATTTGGCACACTTCTGTAATACTTTAAGAGCAGATAGAAAATAAAAGTCTGTGAGCTATTTATAAAATTATGAACAAATGACTTTGGAAAGTTTAAAAAATATATTGGAAAGAAATAACTCCTTTTTTAATGTAGGAAATGAACAGATGAAAAATGACTGCTTCTTTTTTATTTTATTTTTTATGGAGGCTCTCTGTTGCCCATGCTGGAGTGCAGCAGTGTGATCTCAGCTCATTACAACCTCTGCCTCCCTGGTTCAAGCAGTTCTCCTGCCTCAGCCTCCTGAGTAGCTAGGATTACAGGTGCATGCCACCATGCCCAGCTATTTTTTTTTTTTTTTTGTATTTTTGGTAGAGACAAGGTTTTACCATGTTAGCCAGACTGGTCTCCAACTCCTGACCTCAGGGAATCCGCCCACCTCAGTCTCCCAAAGTGCTGGGATTACAGGCATGAGCTCCCATACCCGGCCAGTTTGCTGTTTTACCATGGAGAGTATGGGAGAGTAAGGAAGATATATGTGAAACTTTATAAGCTTATTGTAAACTAAACATTAGCCAACTTCTGGTTTTGTTTGCAAATATAGTTATGTTCCTTTATTTACTATTTTATCAGACATAAGAGACTTTTAAGTGACACTCTCAGATACGAATAATGCACTCATAGTTGATGTTCTGAATGACCCAGAAACACCAAAAGCAGATTCCTAGTGTGCTTTTAGAATCTTTAGAATTGTACACTTTCATTCTGTATCGTTTTAGGGCATAGTTTATTATTATTGTGTTGAATTGATAATTCGTGATTTATAGCATAGCCTTTCCTGTCCATGTGACTATCCAGAGCTCAAATCAGTATGAATTCTTCAGTATTGAATTAGACTATTTACAGTGAAGTTGATGTTTCCTGCACCCTCCAGTTAGCTAGATAGATCTCCCTTGCATGTCAAGACAAGATGTAAAATAACTCTTAGTAACT
Organism: Plecturocebus donacophilus; assembly: GCA_004027715.1. NCBI lineage: Eukaryota > Metazoa > Chordata > Mammalia > Primates > Pitheciidae > Plecturocebus > Plecturocebus donacophilus. The sequence continues at coordinate 10,533 of PVKP010001629.1, read as the reverse complement.
GTGAATGTCAGATATAAGAAGGAAGCATGTCAATAGTTCCTGAGATACCTGTGTGCTTTTTCTGAAATATTCCACTAAAAGGAGTTGGGTAGGAAATTGGTACAGCCTCTCTTAGGGTAGGATTTCTACATTATGGCATTATTGACACTGGGATGAAAGGGTCTTTGTTTTGTAGTGTTGTCTTGTGCATTGTAGGATGTTTAGCGTCACCCCTGGACTCTCACTTATTGGATGCTAGTAGCAGCACTCACTCCTCACTTAGTTAAGACAAACGAACTTGTCTCGAGACATTGCCTAAAATTCCTTGAAGAGCAAAACTGACAGTACAGTTGAGAACTCCCATCTTAATAGGCAGGAGCACCTTAATGTAAATTTCTGTGTGGGTTACCCTCCCTGTTTCCCCTACCTAACTCTTCAATTGTAAGCTCCTTGAGGATAGAAATGAGGTATTTTCTTTCATGTTGAGGTCCGCTTTCTGTCTACCATACAATATATAGAGATGTGGGGATTGACTACACCATTGTTTTTTAGTTCTTGTTTTTATCCAAGCCACATAATATAGTGGGTTTTTAACAAAAGGACAATCATGACATTTCTCTTCTTCCCTTTTTTGTTACTGGTTTACAACAGAGTATGTAACAACTGGTATTTCAGTGATACAGTGGCCTATTTTCTTTCTTATAAAAGACATTACTATATCATACAGTATTTTAACCTTTCCTTTACAAATCTCATGATACAGAGATGCTTTTGGTTAACAAAAATTGCTTTTGAGTCTAGAAGATTGTTTGTCTGCCGGCTGATCAGCCCCCCCCATCTCATCCTTCTCATGAAAAAAGAAAGAAAGGAAGAAACCATCAACCCTTTAATTACTCAAAGTCCTAAGGCAGTTTTCCCAGAATAAATGTCCATATTGACTTTCTCTGTTGTTAGGTTCTGTCTTTGTTGATGGTTTACTGACTTGAGGGGCTGCTTCTATTCACTTTGGAATTGGATAGCACTTTGGTTTAACAGCAGTGTCTACCCAGCTGAGGACCAGATTTTCAGGAGAAGCCTTATATATAATGAAGTACAAAAAGAAATACTCAGAAGAAATAGTAATGACATAGGTCTTCTGAACAGTTTCAAAACCAGAAATATTATATTGAAAATATGAATTCTATAAATAACTCATAGTTTGGTAGCGCTTCATAAGGTAATTAGAGGTAAACCTCAATTTTCTCATCCTAAAAATGTGGATAATAACATCCAGTACTTCATAGGATGATAGTGAGGATTAAATAAGCGAATCTATTCAAAATTGTCATTAAAACTACCTGTAACATAGTAAGTACTCAGTAATTGCTCTTTTTCTTCTTCTTCTTTTTTTTTTTTTTTTTTGGAGACAGAGTCTCATGTCTCACTTTGTCACCCAGGCTGGAGTGCAGTGATGCGATCTCGGCTTACTGCAACCAGTGCCTCCAGTTTCAAGTGATTCTCCTGCCTCAGCCTCCTGAGTAACTGGGATTGCAGGCACACACCACCACGCCTGGCTAATTTTTGTATTTTTAGTAAAGATGGGGTTTCACCATGTTGACCTCAAGTGATCTGCTTGCCTTGACCCCGCAAAGTGCTGGGATTACAGGCATAAGCCACCACACCCAGCCTATTTTCACTTTTTAATTCTTCTCCTAATTATGAGGAGTCTCTGTATCTTCCCATTTTCCTACTTCCTTCAAAATTCCTACCTATAGTATCCAAAGAAATACTCTGTCCTTTTCCTCTTTATATGCTTTATCCATTATTTTTATCACACAAATCCAAATGGGACTATCCAAACCACATATATTGGTCTTGCATAGGTGTGTCCTCCCTTAACAGAATTTTATGGATTTTCAAAAAGTTTTAAATCTCTGAGAATTTGCTTTGTAGAATATGATAAGTCATGGTGTTTCTGCAAATGTACTTTTTATAGTGAGGAAAAATAAAGCTCCACCTAAATACCTGAAGCTTAAGTTTCAGTTGATTACATTTTATATGACATCCATGTAGATCATTGACCAGTTTGTTTGAAAGAGGTAGTCCTGATTTTGCTGATCTGAAAAGGTCAATATGAATTCAGTTCTGTACCCTCTGTGTAAGTTTTGTAAAAAAACATTTCATTTGTGGCTAAAACACACACTCTTGATTAGATCAATGAGATCACTCCATGGGCAAATTCAGCTTATTTTGCTTGTTAACAAGATGTTTCTCTGAGTTCTCGTGTTGGCAACACCACAGAAGAATCACAGGAATCATCCTGAATCCATAACCAATTCGTGCAACACTAAGTCAGATCCCTTAGAAGAAAATTGCTAATGAAGGTCCGGAATAGCAAGCTAAAAAGCAGATATTTGATGCTTGCAATAGGCTTGATAGATACTTGATAGATGTGCTAAGTGCTTCCTTAATAAACATGCTACCATAACACTTTTATTTTTATGGATAAAGAGGACATAAAGTGAATAAAAATAAAATATCAGATACATAAATGTGTGTGCACTTTGTGAATGTGTACAGGTTGTTTCAAATTTACAAGAAAGTAGAGTGAATAATATAATGAACCCTTCATGTACTCATCACCCAGGTTTGACAGTTATTGACTCTTGGCTCATCCTGTTTCATGGATACCTCCCTCTAACTTGCAAATCCTAGACACAATTTCATCTTTAAATGTCTCTCGTAGTTTGTTCAGCCTCTCCCCAGAAAAATGTACAGTCAAAAGTTTGCATGTAATTTTCAGGGGTTTACAGTTTCCCTAAAACACACTTAAAGAATCACTGAGCCAGCTCATTTGAAAGTAAGAGAGGAAAGATATCACAAAAGCCTTGTGTGTGAGACTGTGGCTTGCAAGTGTCCCAGCCCTAACATTCTTGTTTTTCCCCTTTTTCTCTTATGCTCACCATCTATCTGTGATATTTGAGTTGGCTAAAAAGAATAAGATAAAAAGGTATGGGAAAGAGGCCGAATATTTCCTTCACTTGTTAATGTCCTCTCCTCTCCTTCTTGGTGGCTTTATATTTTTTTAAGATTGATGAGCTATATGATTTAACACTAATCCACTTAGATGTGAAAGCAAAAATTCCAAGGCTAAGAATCCTAGAGAACATTATTTATTTATTGAGCATGTGTACTCGTGCCAAGTACTTTTCATGCATCTTGTCACTTAAGCTTATCAGCATCTCCAGCAACTATTTTGTAGGTAGAGTCCATTTTGTAAACAGAAAACTGAGGTCCAGAGCATTTAAGCAACTTGCCTAGGACTTGAACTCAGATCTATTTGAAATGTCAGTCAGATGTTTAACAATACTAAACTGCCTCTCTCCATTTTACTCTGAAAGTGGTTGATATTCCTAGCTATGTGTCCCAAGCAGGCACATGTAGAGTGTTTTATAGCTGTGTACACTGTTTATAACAACTTCTTCATGGTGATGTGAGGCATTTCAGAGCATTATATACAAAAGTGTCTTAATGTATGTGATTTTTTAATTTAGACTTAGTGCAAGCCAAGAAGAAGCCAGGGGCCTTTAAAAAATGTTCATCAGATCATGTCAATTCTCTATTAAAACATCTCAATGGCTTCTTACAAGTAGCAGAGAATAAAAATTAAATTTCTTTCAATGGCCTGCAACGCCCTACAACATCTGGCCCAGATATCCTCTTCAGGGCACTCACTGACCTTGTCACTACTCCAAAAGTGCTGGCTTTGTGGTTGTTGATCTTGTTCTTATTCATACAGTATGCTGGGCTGCTTCCTACCTCAGTATCTAATCTCTTCTGTACCTTACCGTAGCTGGCTTCTCATCATTGGGGTTCCAGCCAACATGTTGCCTCTAGAATATCTTTGTTGCAATGGCCTCTTTTTCTCTTTTATTGTCTGCACTGCACTTCTCATTGTATGAGATTCTTGTTCCTTTCTAGGTTCATTACTCTGTGTTTGTCTCTGCTTCCCCACCTTAAATATGATTTGGGGGGAATCAGGGTCTGTGCTTTAGTTGCTGCTCAGTCTTCAGCACCTAAACGAGTGCTAAGTAAATCCTGGTTGAGTTAATGAATGGTTTGTTAAGTGGGGATGGTTACATTAAAACTACATGCAAAACTCTCAGCACAGTGCATGGCACAGTTGGAAAGCACTCCCAAGCAGCTGCTATTGTTAGTGAGGTTAATTCCAATCTGGAATTTCATCATCACATAATCTATAAAGCAAGTTTTAAGAATTTCCTAAGACAATGCAATTTCTCAAAAACCAGAAGAACCCTCAGTCTCATGATATAGATCCTGAAGTTGTGTTAGTATGAGGCGGCTGCTTTTTGCCAGTTTTTTAGCTCGTGCAGGCTTGACCTTCAAACCAGTAGCATTCAGCAGCTCTCGTCTCTTAACTAGGAGCTTTCTGACCTTTTGCTTAGGCCCAAGGCAATGTTCTCATATCTGACAAACTTGACTACTGCCAGTTTCTTAAGAGTGTCGGTTCTTATGAGAAGGAGTTGTTCTGCCTGTGCTGTAATCATCTCTAATACCCGATAAACTACAAACAATGGGGGCATTTGAGGGGGGAAATGCTAAAACAAAAAGACGTCTGCAATTCTGAGGCAGGGCTAAACTGGGGCACGTGAAAAAGTTCTAGCGTGTGGAATGCTGCATTCGCAGCTCCCATGAGGAGGGGGGACCTGGACAGTCCTGACAATGGGCCATTATAAGGGCACTATTGAACCACGTAATCGTGGCCCTTTATAAAACCATAAAAATGTGTCAAATATTATACAAATGCAAACTGTATGAGCTTGAATGTTAGGTAAAAAAATTTCAGAAAAAACAAAGTCCTCTCCATCTGATCAAACAGTTCAAGAAAAAGTTGAAACAAGGCAAATTTCACCATTGTGTAACCATTTCATGGGTTTATTTGTTGTTTACAAAATTTTCAATAGAAGAATTTTGCCTGAATATGTTTTTATTTGTCCAGATCTGTAGGCTTTAGTTCTCATGGAACATGTAGCTTGTTTAAATTACAAAATCAGTGCTATGTACATTATAGAAAATAATAAAATAACAATCACTGAGAGTTTATCGCTCCGGAGTAGTCATTGTTGAGACTTGACTGAATAATTTGTCGTTAGTTTTTTGGGGGTTATGCATATATATAAATAGAATTTAAAAATCAATTTTGGATAGCAGCATATATAGTGTTTTTAACCTGCTTTGTGTTCCCACTTACATTAATGAACTTTCACCCTCACTAAATATTGTTAGATAAACATAGGAACAGAAAACCAAATACCACATGTTCTCACTCATAAGTGAGCATTGAACAATGCGAACACGTGGACACAGGGAGGGGAACATCACATACCGGGACCTGTCGGAGGATGGGGAACAAGCTGGGGGAGAGCATTAGGACAAATACCTAACGCATGCGGGCCTTAAAACCTAAATGATGGATTGATGGGTGCAGCAAACCACCATGGCACATGTATACTTGTGTGACAAACCTGCACGTTCTGCACATGTATCCCAGAACTTAAAGTAAAAAATAAATAAATAAATAAATATGATATATGAAATCCAGTGCGGTGTACTAGAAAAGAAATAAATTAAAAAATTGTTAGATAAAATGTAGATTGTAATGACTGTATAGGATCCATTTATATGTAGCAGTTCTCAACTGAGGGCTGTTTTGTCCCCAGGAGGCATTTAGTAATGTTTGGAGCCAGTTTTGATTGCCATAACTGGGATGGGACATGCTGTGCTACTTGACATCTAATGGGTATAGGTCAGGGATGCTGGGAGACAGCAGGTGATGCACAGATTCACCCCCACGACAAAGCATTAACTGGCTCCAGTGGCAATAGTGCTGAGCTGAAAAGCCTGAACTATATGGCTCCCTTATAAGTAATTTAATCCATGGCCAATTATTAGATATTTGTTTTTAATTTACTATTAGAAATTAATAGCTGACAAACTTTATCTATAAAAGACCAGAGTGCTTTAGATTTTTGGGACCATAAGTCCATTACTCAACTATGCTCTTATATTGTTATCACTTGAAAGCAGTCATAGACTATACATAAATGAAAGTGTGGCTGTTTTCCAATAAAACTTTATTGACAAAAATGGGTGGCATGCCTTAGGCGGTAGTTCACCTACTTCTGTTAGAGATAATGCTCTAATAGATGTCTGTGTACATAAATCTTTGTCCCATACCTGATCATCTCCTTAGAAAAGTTCTTGAACAGAGCCATTGCTGCATGGGCATGTATGTATCTTTTTAAATTTTATATCCATTTTTAAAATTTTTTCTGTTACAGTTCTACTGATTTATTTTCTTATATAAGATTGTTCATTTAATGTAGCCTTCTGAACACACTTATGCTACTATCATTCTATCAGATTTAGAACCATGTTCAGGGATATGAAGTATGAATGGGTCAGGTAGGGTTTGCAGATTTAAAAGTCTTCAGAAATCAGATGGGTTAATGAATAAAGCAGGTCAGTTGTCAGTGTCAGAATAAAGTGTGATGGGAGTGTTGCAAAATGAAGAGTCAGTGCTCACTAAAAGGGAGAAGCTGCTTCTCAACTTCTCAACTCTGTTGCTTTCAGCTCTGATAAGTTGCTGGCCCAGTGGGAGTGCAATTTGGTATCACTAAATCTTCTGATTTATCAACCAAAAAAGAAAAATCCAAACTCCGGTTTGAGAAAGCAGAAACCAAATTTTGGTTTGAAAACTCCCAATTTTTCATCGTTGGTGACAAATTCATAGAACACTAAATTCTGTCTAGGTGAACAGCCTTGCTTATGGTTTGTGTCCATGAACTGCCAGCTTGAGGACCTTGGAATAAGGTGCTCAGGTGTTTGAGACCCACAAATCTCTACTGGCTTGTTGTACTGCTAGATGAGAGCTGTAAGAATTGGCAGTCTTTGGGCAGACTGATCAAAAAGGAAGCTTTATCATGTGGAATAGGGTGGCATGCTGTGAATCAACTACCAGGCCTGAAGACTTAGTTTCTCTAGAGCTCTCTGACTTAGGAAGAGTGAGGGACAGTCACACTCCATTTTCTCAGGACGTTTCCAGAGGTGGTCAGAATCCTAGCCTACAATCCCTGCCTACACAATCTGGCCCCTTGTTTTTCATTTCTGCCTTTTAGCCATGCACACCAGCCACACTGGCTCTGCACTGCTACATGATGTACCAAATGCTTGCTGAGTGCCCACTGTGTGCCAAGCCATGTTCTGAACAAAGCAGAGCAAAGGACAGATGATCAGGAGTGCTGGTAGGGTGTGGGCTGGAAATGTGAATATGTCCCTAGGATAGTTATAGCAGACAAGGTCAATGAGGTAATGATCCTGGGGTGCAGTGGAATGGGAGATGTAGGCATAATGGACAGGAGTCTGTATACTCTCTCTAGAGAACTAACAAGCTAGTGTGGATTTCTGAACACCATATCCAGAGATTCTGATTCATTAACTCTGATTTGGGGCTCTGGAATATGCCTTTCTAATAAGCACTGTGATTAGCATGATATAGAGACTTGTAGGCCAATCCAAAGACTTGTTTTTGTTTTGTTGTTTTGGCTTTGTTTTTTTTCTCAGAGATAAGTAGGAAACCATTACAGAGGTGGGATTTTTTTGTTAGTTTGGTTGGTTGGTTGGTTGGTTTGGTTTAGTTTCAGTAGAGGAGTGACTTGATCTGACTGTATTGCAAGGACTCCTCTATTCGTTGTATTGAAAATACACTGTCCAAGTGCCAAGGCAGAAGCAGGTAGAAGAGTCATGAGGTTTTCCTCATCTAAGTTTGAAGAGATGATGGCTTGGATCAGGTGGTAACAGTAAAGTGTGAAAATCCATTAAATTCTGGATCTTTTCTGAAGACAGAAACAATACTTCTTGATTGGTTGAATACAGGGTGTGAAAGAAAAAAGGAGTCAAAGATGACCATGGTTTGTAGAATGAGCAACTAGGTTGAGCCAGAAGACCATTTTTGACATACCCCCCAAAAATTGGCAATTTTGTATGTTTCAACCTAATAGAAAAAAATGGAGTTGCCAACTATGAAGATGCAGATGACCATAGGAGGAGCTTATCTGGAAGAGTGGATGAACATGCTGAGCTTAAGATGTCTGCAGTCCTCCAAACGGTGCCATCTCTCAGGCCAGTGGAGATGAGTCTGGTTCTCAGAGACCTCTCTGTTCTGGGATGCTTAAATCCATGTGACTGGGTTAGATCACCAGTGCTGTGAGTGTACATAGATGAAATCAAGCTCTGACCCTTGAGGCACTCTGACATTTAAGAGGGAAAAGAGGAGAAAGCTAGATAAGGAGAGTGAAAAGAAATGAAGGAGGTGAGAGAAAAACCAGACAAGTGTGGTGAATTGAAAGCCAAGTAAATAACGTATATTAAGAGCCTCCTTGCTGTTCTTTGGACAACCAAGGCTTGTTCACACTGAGGGCTGTGTGCTTGGCTGGGATCCTGTTCCTGCCAATCTGCCTGGCTCATCTTACCAACTTCAGGTCTGGGCATCAATCTCATACTCTCTGTGAGGCCCTTATCTAAACAACCTGTGTAAGATTTGCACAGTTGCCTGGCATCTAGTTGGTGCTCAAATAATGTCTGTTGATTGAATAGTGAACGTATAACTTTTGACAAAGGCAGCAACCCAGGTGAGAATGTATTAAAGCCTTGCTGCTCGGGATGTATTGTGTTCCCTGGACCGGCTGGATTAGCATCCCCTGGCAACTTGTTAGAAATGCAGAACCTTGGGCTCTAGCCCAGACCTGTGGCCTCACACTCTGCATTTAACAAGATCCTCAACTGATTTGCACCCAGTCCTGTATTTAACTGTCTATGAATGGCAAGAAGACAATTGAGTATACTCTCTCAGATGGGAACAACTCAAAGTAAGAAGTTAATCAAAATCAAATCTTTTCAACAGTTGTTTCTGTGTTTAACCAGAAAGCTATGAAACAATTTAAAAACAAAACAAAACTGTGTATTGTGACTTTCAAGAATATTTTACGTGGTTTATCCCCATATCTTTTTACTTTTATTTTATGTGGTTATTTCACATATCTTTCTTACTTTTACTTTGAATTGACATAAGCTAGGAGTGCATATAAAATGCATGGCATCTGGTACATGGTAGACAAGTTTGAGAGAATGAGCATTAATTCTGTTCTTTGTATTTTAAAACATCCTGGTATTTAATATGACATATCGACTCATAATGTATTATAAGATCTTCGTTTAAGAGAAATGGTTTTCTCTTAAACTGAATGATGGGCTAAGTGTATTGGTCTTGCTGCTGCTTCTCCCATAGAAATTTGATTCTGAAAGTGGTGTTTTATTCTCTGATTATCAATACTCTGTAGGTAGATGGTTGCCACTCCTAAATCCCTCCTACTTCTATCGGCTGTGATAAAAACTACACATTATTTTTATTATCATGGTCTTTGGCTTATTTTAGCCTGAGAGAGAAAAAAAAATAATGTATATATTAGGAATTTTCTTATGATAACACCTTTTTTCCTGAGGCTGCTAAATATTGTTTGTCCTAAAACCAAAGTATGCCCATCTCGTGGTTTATAATAAGCACACTGTTTTATAGGTCATTAGCTAAGGATAAAAGACTTGCTGGGAATTTTTGGTAGAGCTAGTGTATTCTATGCTAACATCAAATTTTCTGAAAAGTGCATTTGTTATCTTTTCCTTTTCTTTACATATTTACATATTTCTTGTTTACATATTTATAACTCGGTTATCTGAATTCAGAAGCCTACAAAGTAGTAAGAAGGGAAGTAGTGTGAAAGTGTACAGACCCATAAATATGCAATATAAATTCATATATACTTATTTGTGCACATTGGGATATGCGAATATACCTCTGGATTTACACAGTTTTATCTTTCCCTCTATAGTCAGTTGAAGCCCTAGATCAGAACTGATCCACAGTGGAGGGTGCTTCTCTAGTTCGCCACTATGGACAGAATAATGGAAACATGACTATGGTTTCTAACCCTGGCAAGTTGTTTAGGTTTCCTCTCAGTTTCTGTTTCTTTATCTTTAAAAGAGGGGAAGGGGATAGTTAAGCATATCTTGTATTCTTACAAAGATGCTTGTCCAGTTAAGATAACAGTTGGAAAAACAACTATGAAATTATTTATACATATACTATTTATCTTTATCAAAATCACCTCATTCTTTTCCTCCAAATCCTAAAGCTTCTGTTGAGTAGGAAAGCTCAATTCTAGTTTGGTGAAACTTTCCTAGAGAGCACGGGTCAGCATTTTCTATAAAAAGCCACAGCATAGATATTTTAGGCCTTGGGGGCCCTGCAGACTCTGTTGCTACTATTCAACTCTGCTGTTGTAGCAGAGAAGCCACCCTGGACAACATGTAAACTAATGGGTGTGGCTGTGTTCTGATAAAACTTTATTTATCCACATTGAAATCTGAATTTTATATAATTTTCATGTGTCATGAAATATTCTTTTCATTTTTTTCAACTGTTTAAAATGTAAAATGCAT
>PVKP010001628.1:77757-141573 GCA_004027715.1 Plecturocebus donacophilus | reverse complement strand
TTTTTTTTTTTTTTTTTAAGACAGAGTCCCACTCTGTTGCCAGGCTGGAGTGCAGTGGCATGATCTTCGCTCCCTGCAATCTCCGTCTACTGTGTTCAAGCAATTCTCTTGCCTCAGCCTCCCAATTACAGGCACACACCTTCATGCCCAGCTAATTTTTGTGTTTTTGGTAGAGACGAGGTTTCACCATGTTGGCCAGGATGGTCTCCATCTCTTGACTTCGTGATCTGCCGTCCTTGGCCTCCCAAAGAACTGGGATTATCGGCGTGAGCCACCACACCCAGCTGGCACTTGTATATTAAAATAATTTTTCTTAAAGTCCTTGACCTATGGGTTGAATTGCATCCCTTCCTTCCTCTCAAATTTCATATACTAAACCCCTGACCCCTAGTACCTCAGAATGTGACTGAATTTGAAGATAGGGTCTTTTAAACAAGGTGACTAAGTTAAAATAAGGCTTTTAGGATGGGTGCAACTTCAATCTGGATGATGTCTTTACAAGTGGAAGAAATTTGGGCACACAGAGAGAAAGCAGGGTGGAAAGCCCAGTTGAAGATGCAGCCAGAAGGCACCCATCTGTAAGCTATGGAGAGAGACCGCAGGGGAAACCAAACTTCCCACCACCTTGATCTTGAACTTACAGCCTCCAGAACTGTGAGAAAATGCATTTCTGTTGTTTGAGCCACCTAGTGTGGGGGGTATTTTGCTATGACAGCCCTAGCAGACTAATACAACATACTGATAGAAAGCCTTTTCGTTGACTGCCCCCATACAACTAAACTTCTTGAACATGTTTGTTGTCATGTGCTTCATTCCCTGGCCCCATCCATCTCACTTGACAGCCCACTGCAGTCAGGATTCTACTCCCTCTTTGGGAGACAGCTCTCACCCAGGTCACAAGCAGCCTCCTCAGTAGTTACTCAGGGAACATCAGGCCCAGCATAGGTAGACACTGAGCTCCTGAAGTAGTTGCTGTTGCTGTTACAGTTGTTTGAGAGGTGCCAGCTCAGTCTGCCAAATTAGGGTACACGGTGAGAAAGTAACCCAGGGGTTTGGTGAGGAAGTAGGGATGGTTAATAGGTACACACAAATTGAAAGAATGGATAAGACCTAGTATTTGATAGCACAATGGCGGGGGGCTAAATTTAATAATAATTGAATTGAACATTCAGAAGTAACTAAAACAGTATAATTGGATTATTTGTAACACAAAGGATAAATGCTTGAGGAGATGGAGCCCCCACTCTCCCTGATGTGATTATTATGGGTTGCACACCTGTTTCAAAACATCTCATGTACCCCATGAATATATATACCTATGTACCCACAAAAATGAACATTTTTAAAATCTGTGTTATTCTTTACAAAAAGTGTATTGGTGTTTTTCAATGTATACATAGCATAGGCATACACATTTTAGACTTATTTAGAAAATAGGATAGGCATATACATTATATAGATTATTTGGAAAATGCAGTGTGATATTGAAGCAGTCATCACAGAGTTAACAAGCATTTCGGACAGAAATAGAATTATAATGAAGCATGAATCAGGCTGTGCTTTGGCTCAGTTCCTTGTGATGGAAAGTCGTGTAGCACTGGACACCAACCATTTGCATCCTCATTGTTCTTATAGATAGGCTCTCCTATGTTAGAATCATAAGGCTTTTAAGAATTGCTTAAGTTGTTTTTCAGATCCTGAATTTCAGCGGAACAGCTGAGGACAACCAGTCTGAAAACCCTCACAGTGGAACCGAATCAGCATGAGAATACAATTTCTTCATCTCCCTGTCCCGTGAGTTCACCCTGCACTCTTTGACCAGTCAATAATCTCCACACTTTAGCCCACTCCAAAACCCTTAAAATCCCTCGCCCCAAACTCCTTGGAGTGACAGATGTGAGGTTTCCTCCTGTCTCCTTGCTCAGCAGCCCCAGGATGACACATCTTTCTCTGCTGCGACCCAATGTCTCAGCATGTTGACTTGCTGCACCCAGGGCAATGAACCTGCTACAATTATAATAGCTTGGTCAATTTCCTCCAGCTCTTTTTTCCCCTATGCTGAGGTTGTGTTCATGGTATAGTGTGCGACCTATTCTCTGTACAATTATTTTGCATCCACCTTTCTTTCATTTTAGAAACGTTATAACCATACCTCCCCCAGCTATATTCAGGCTATTTAAAAGCAGCATGTACCTCGCTGATCTTCTTGATTCTCCTTTCAGGTTAGGAGCTCAACTTCCGGTAGAGTCTTGACTTTTATGAGGATCAAGATCAGTCTGTCAAGAAGCACCCCTTAGACTTTATAAATCTTGTGCCCACCACACCCTTCCTCCCCAGACCTTCTACTCCCCGAAGTTCCACTGCCCCACCTGCAGATGCATATTGTAGTGTATTACTTTAATTTTTGATTTACCAGGTGTGACAATTGAGGGATCCTAAGGAATTGGCAAAGATGTGAAATGCCATTCAGAAAGCAAGGTGAGTCAGGAACGGCTCTTGCAGCAAGCACCTGGCATGCACATGAGTTTTGACTGTAGTGATGCTCTTTTCATCTGCTGAGTGGTTTCCCCCCTTTGAAGGAGGGACTCTGAATGACCTTTCACAGACCCAGGAAGAGGTGGCTGAAGGAAGCTGAAAGCAGATTTATGGACTCAAGACACAGAGACTGCCTGACTTGCTCGAGCAACGTAGATGCAGCTCTGATGACAAAAGAGGAAGGAATTTGGATCCTATTTTGGGTGTGGGTTGTTCCTATCGTAGCCCCACGGGCACACAGGGGCAGGGCAGAGGTGGTAGCATGCGGAGGGGCTTTCCTAACCAACCCATCAACCACACTGTGCTTCCTGAGAACCCCATGTCAGACCCTGGAAGGAAGAGCGCAGTCTTGCATCCAAGTAGCACCACCCTCCTCTTCTCTGGAGCCTCTCTGTTCTCAGTGTCCACTCCCACCTCTGTGGCTCCCCAGGTGGCTTCTCGGAAGCCCGTCTCTCCCTTTCTAGTACAGTCTGCCCTCTTTCCAGGCTCACTTGCTTTTCCAGCATGTCTGTTGCCTGACCAAATTCCTGCTTGGCTTCTTGCTCCTTGACAAGATCACCACTGCTTCAATAATCATGTTGATAGAGATTTTTTTTGTTTTTGTTTTTGGACTCCAAAACAAGGATACAGGAACATTCCCTGCCTTAAGTCTAGAGGCAAAGGCAGGTATACAAGCAGAAAAGTCACAGGAAGCGTGTGACCGTAGAGGAAAGCGCAGAGTGCTACAGGAGTTCAAGCCCCTGAAGACAGTTTTTAAACCTAACCAATGTGCCAGATTCCCAAGAGTCACTCTCTAGCTTACATATTTTTTTCCCCTGCACTTCAGATGTTTAACAACAAACTCTCTGCTTGCCTTCAATGTCTCACAGGCATCTGTGGCTTAAAATGTCTAAAGTTCAGCTCTTAATCTCTCACACACGCCATCCCACACACAGGCAGTAACAGTCAAGCCCCTGTCCCTTGTCCTGGCCCTGCAACTCCCATCCCTTGGCGTGGCTGCGCCAGTCCCCACATCAGGTGCTTCTACTGTGTTGTCAGTTTCTATTATCTTTCTAGAACCTCATGATTTCTCTTTCTTGCAAGCTCAGCCACACAATTAAGTTTTACAAATTGTATTAAAAGTAATGGCAAAAACTGCAATTACTTTTGCACCAACCTAATACATTGCTCAGAATATCTAGTTATGAAAGGTATGTGTATTTCAGGGTAATAATCAGCCTTAAGTGTCTTTATTATATGAATGTTTTAAAATTGTGAAATATAACACATAGAGATAGGTACACAAATAAAAGTCTAAAGCCAATGATTTATCACATGCAAACATCCTCCTTTATCCTGTTGATATGGTGAATTACTTTGATTTTTGAATGCTAAATTACATTTGCATTATGGGGATAAAACCATCCTAGTTGTGTTGTATGTCCATTTACTATAAAGCTGGATATCTTTCTTTTCCTTTTTTTTTTTTTATTTTGTTTGTTTTTTGAGACAGAGTTCTTGCTCTGTTGCCAGGCTGGAGTGCAATGGTGCAAGCTCGGCTCACTACAACCTCCGCCTCCCAGGCTCAAGCAATTCTCCTGCCTCAGCCTCCCAAGTAGCTGGGACTACAGGTGCCCACCACCATGCCTGGCTAATTTTTTGTATTTTAGTAGAGATGGGGGTTTCACCATCTTGCCCAGGGTGGTCACAAACTCCTGAGCTCAGGCAATCCTCCAGCCTCAGCCAAAGTGCTAGGATTACAGGTGTGAGCCACTGCACCTAACCAAGCTGGATTTTGTGTTAACATTTTGCTTAGAAGTTTCGCATCTATGTGTATGCATGAGATTAGTCTGTAATTTTTCTTTCATGTAATATCCTTTTCAGGTTTTGGCATCAAGGTAAAATAGGACTTTCTTTCTTATTCTCTGTAAGAATGATGAACTATTAGCATAATTTCTTTCTTTATTGTTTGGTCATTGTCACTGTTGAAGATATTAGGGCCTGGAGTTTTCTGGATGGGAAAGTCTTTGATTTTCTTTCATTGTGATAAGACAATTTTAATTTAATCTGGTGTCAGGCTGTTAAAAACTCATCCATTTAAGCAATATTTTTTAGTTTATTGGGATAAAACTAGTTCATAAGCTTTTTTACTGTTATTTATAATATTATCACATCTATAGCACGTCCTTCTTTTCATTTCTGACTTTGCTTATATGTGCATTTAAGTTCCTCTTTGATGAATCATTCTCCTCAGGAGATAATGTCATTTTATTGTTTGTTTTAAAGTACCAACTTATGGCCGGGTGTGGTGGCTCACGTCTAGAATCTGAGCACTTTGGGAGGCTGAGGGGGTGCAAATTGCTTGAGCCCAGGAGTTTGAAACCAGCCTGGGCAACATGGTGAAACCATGTCTCTACAGATAATACCAAAAAAAACCCCCAAAAGTTAGCTGGGCGTGGTGGTGTACACCTAGAGTCCGAGCTACTTGGGAGGCTGAGGCCGGAGGGTTGCCTGAGTCCAGAAGGTCAAATTTCAGTGAGCTGAGATTGCACCACTGCTCTCGAGCCGGGGTGACCGGGGGCTCTGTCTCCAAAAAGGAAAAAAAGAGAAAAAGTACCAATTCATGGCTTTCTGAATCTATATTGTATGCATATGTTTTCTTTCATCTTTTTTCCTCTTTATCTCTTCTCTCTATTTTTCTTGGGCATAATTTGGTGGTTTAATAATTTTTTTGAGTTGGGTTAGTAATGCAGTGATTTCATCCTTTTTATTTGCTAATACATGCATTCCTAACTATAACATGTTACTGAAGTTATTGTTTAGCTAAATCTTTTAAATTTTTAAGTTAAAAAATTTTACAAACTGTAAAAATTACTCTACTTCTTTGATAAAATGTCTATTTAAATCTTTTTTTTTTTTTTTGAGACAGAGTCTCACTCTGTCTCCCAGGCTGGAACACAGTGGTACTATCTCGGATCACTGCAACCTCTGCCTCCTGGGTTCAAGCGATTCTCCTGCCTCAGCCTCCTAAGTAGCTGGGATTACAGGTGTGTGCCACCATGCCCAGCTAATTTTTGTATTTTTACTAGAGATGGGGTTTCACCATGTTGGTCAGGCTGGTCTTGAACTGCTGACTTTGTGATCTGCCACCTTGGCCTCCCAAAGTGCTGGAATTACAGGCGTGAACCACCGTGCCCGGTATAAATCTTTTGTTTATTTTTAATTGGGTTGTTTGTTTTTATTATTGTTCAGACTTGAGAGTTCTTTAAGTATTCCAGATACAAAGTTCCTTGTTGTATACATGTTTTGAAAATATTTTTATTCAGCCTGTAACTTGTCTTTTCCATCTCCTAACAGTGTCTTTTGACAAGAAAAATACTTTAGTTTTAATAAAACCAATGTATCACCTTTTATGCTTTTGCTCTTGTATCTGAGAAGCATAACCCAGAGTCACAAAGACCTTTTAGGATATTTTATTGTAGGAGGTTTATAATGTTAAGTTTTATATTTAGTTCTATGCTCCATTTTGGATTAAATTTTGTACAAAGTGTAAAGTAGAATAGAGACTGTTCTCCTCCTCTTTCTTCTTTCTGCATGTGGATGTCCAATTTTCCAGCTCCATTTGTTGAAAAGACAATTCTCCATTGAATTGCCTTTGCACCTTTTTCAGAAGTCAGTTGACTATATTTGTGTGGATCTATTTCTAGACTCTGTTCTGTTCCATCGATCTATGTATGTATTCTTTTGCCAATACTACACCATCTTGATTATTGTAGCTTTATAGCAAGTCTTGAAATCAGACAGTGTGAGTGCTCCAACTTTGTTCCTTGCTTTAAAAAATCTTTTGGTTATTCTAATGCATTTTTTAAAACACAAATTTTGAAATCAGATTGTTGATATCTACAAAAAATAATGTCCTGGGATTATTTATTAAGAACACCTTGACTCTACAGATCAATTTGTAGAGAACTGAAATCTTAACAATATTGTCCTCCAATCCAAAAATCTGGTGTATTTCTCCACATTTTCAGATCTTAGTTAATTTCTTTCATCATTGTTTTGTGGTTTTCAGAATATACATACTAACCATGTTTTATTAGATTTATACCTGTGTTTTTGTACTTGTAAATGGTAGTTTAAAAATTAGATTTTAATTGTTCATTACCATTACATAGTAATATAATTGACGTTTATATGTAAATCATGTTACTGTTATGAGTGGAATGTTCATGCCTTCCCAAATTCATATGCTGAAGTTCTAAAGCCAGGGTAAAAGTATTTGGCAATGGGGCCTATTAGAGGTAATTAGGGTTGGATGAAGTCATGAGGATGAGGCCCTCAGGACGGGATTAGTGACCTTACAAGAAGAGACACCTGAGGGTCTCTAAGCGAACCGGTTAGCAATATACAGTAGGCCTCCCTTGTCTGCAGGTTTCACTTTTCCCAGTTTTTTATTCATGGTCAACCACGAATGAAAATATCAAATGAAAAATCCCAGAAATAAACAATTCATTGGTTTAACATTGTGTCTTTTTCTGAGTGGCATATCATCTCAAGCCATCCTGCACCATCCTGCCTGGGCTGTGAATCATCCATTTGTCCGGCGGATCCACACAGCGGATGCTACCTGCCCATTACTGTACAGGAAAAAACATAATGTCTACAGGGGGCGGTACTCTTCATGGTCTCGGGCATCCATTGGGCAGAGGGGTTTTGGAATGCAGTCCCCATGGATAAGCGGGGACTACTGTATGACCTGTGTGATAGTTCGCGTTGTTTATCAGCTTGAGGGGATCACAGGATGCTCAGGTGCCTGGTTAAACAGGATTCCTGGCTGTGTCTGTGGGGGTGTTTCCAGAAAAGATTAACATTTGAACTTTAAATTTCGTAAAGCAGATGGCCCTCTGTAATATGGGTGGATAACATCTGACCCACTAGGGGTCCACTGAGGGTAGTGTAGCAAGACGAGAAGGCGGAGGAGGGGTGAATTCACTGTCTGTCTAATGGCCCGAGCTGGGACATCCATTTTCTCTCCTCCTTACCACTCCTGGTTCTCAGACCCTGAGACTTGGACTGGAATCTTCACCACCCGCTTCTGGCTCTCAGGCCGCTGAACTACACCACCGGCTTTCCTGGGCCTCTGCTTGCAGATGGCAGATGGTAGACATCTTAGCCTCCACAACTGCGTGAGCCCACACCTTCTCTCTTTCCAGGTACAGATATAAATATAGGTATGTATCCCATTGATTCTGTTTCTCTGGACAGCCCTGACTAATACAACCTCTCAGCTCCAAACTGAACTCTGACCAACACCATTGTTAAGTCCAGATCCTGTGTATTTTCCCTCCCCGGGGACAATAAGGCTGAAGTCACTCAAGAGGACAGCGGCCGAGAGTAAGAATCTCTGACTTCCTCTTGCTGTACTGCGGGCAAATCCCTGGTTCTCTGTGTAATCACTGAGGATTTTCCCTGAATGAACGTGTAGGGAGCTCCTGAAGGATCAGGACTCCACCCACACAGTGTAACAGACATGGCTGTGTGTCCTCAGGGGTCATGTTCTCCCCTCACCCACTGAAAGTCCTCACACTCTGAAAATGGTGCTCAAGTAACCAACATTTCAGTTGATGGTTCATGTACTGGCCACCCACTCCCAAAGGAGAAAAATTTAAAGTTTAGCCTATTCAAGTGGTGTTAATATTATTCAGCGCTTTTCTCAATTATTCTGAAAGCACTTAAGAATTGTGAGGTGTCTACAAGTCCTAATTGTGAGCATTTTGGGGTGCAAGTAGTCAATAGTAATAGTTGATAGCAACTCTTTGTCTAAACAAATTTTACTCAGCTTTTGGGGCTCAGAGGTGAGCCCTGGGAATTCATGCTTTCCAGCTGGGTAACTTTAATTTTTCTGTGTCTGGTAGTTTCTTCATTTATTGGATGGGACTCCTAGTTTCTACCCTGCTGAGTTACTGGGAGTATTAAATGATTAAATGAGATGACCCCATGACACAAGTAAAGCATCCTCTATAGTGCTGACTGTTGGGTTTCAGGGCTGGGCAGCTATATGATGTAGGAGTGAGAAGAGGTTGCTGTATCAGCCATGTATGCTTTTGTAGGAATGGGCTGAAATCCCATGTGATTGAGTTTACCAGTCTAGGAATGATAATAAAACAAAGCGTATGAGATTAGAGAACACTTTAACAATCCAGGTAAATGCTTTAAAGCAAGCAACTGGGATTGTGTGTGTGTGCACACACACACACGTGTGCATGCATGTAAATGTATATGTGTACATCAGGATTTAGGGGAGAAATTTTTGAATTTTAGTGCAATGTATTTTAAAGCAATGGTCTGTGGGCTATGAGGTTTATCAGTTTCTAGGTTTTACTGCTGTTCCTGGTTCATGGCTGGCTCAGCTCAAGTCCTTTGGAAGCCCAGCTAGGTGCAGATTGCTGAAGAGAAGAAGCAGGGTATAATGGGCTGAATCATGTCCTATGTTGAAGCCCTAACTAAATCCCAGTGCCTCCAAAGGTATTTGGAGATAAGACATACAAAGAGGTGATTAAATTAAAATGAGGTTGCTGTGGGGTGGGGGCCAATTCCACTGGTGTCCTTATAAGAAGACATTTGAACACGAAGAAAGGCACCAGAGACACCAGGGATGTGCAGATA
The DNA here is from genome assembly GCA_004027715.1 of Plecturocebus donacophilus. Lineage (NCBI taxonomy): Eukaryota > Metazoa > Chordata > Mammalia > Primates > Pitheciidae > Plecturocebus > Plecturocebus donacophilus. The sequence continues at coordinate 132,393 of PVKP010001628.1, read as the reverse complement.
GAGAGAAAAGGTCACATGAGGACTCAGAGAGAAGCTAGCCTTCTGCAAGTCAAGGAGAGAGGCCCCAGAAGAAACCAAACCTACCAACACCTTGCCCTTGGACTTCCAGCCTGTGGACTTCCAGAACATAAACTTCTGTGTTGAAGCTACCCAGTCTGTAGCATTTTGTTATGAAAGCCTAAACAGATGAATACAGAAAGGTCTGAAGACAGAGCTGAGGGGACCTGCCTGCAGATTTCTGTTCACAGAATGGCAGCCTTTGACAAGGCTGGTCAATAGCAGCAAACCAGCACCCTCCAGAATTCAGGGTTTGGATAATAGGAAGAGGATAAACAGACAAGTAGATAAAAGTAAATTGAAGGAGAAGAATTCACCATCACTTCTGTCAGGAACCCAGTCCACCCATTGTGTGTGTGTGTTTGGTGGAGGGGGGCGGGGGGAGATTTTTGGCTCCGTCTTTCCCTTCTGCCTCGAATAAACCTTTCAAACACATTTGTGTAAATGTTAGTTAAAGTGTAGGGTTCTCCTAGAACGTCCAGGTTGACTGTTGTAGACTAGTATGTGCAGACTGTCTGCCTTCATTGATCTGCACTTCAGAGCCAGAGAAGGGCGAGGATGATTTAATGCCCATTTTCAAAGAATGAAGGATCTTTTTTCAGCTCTTGCCAAGGAACAGACAAAGGAAATGGGCTTCACCTGTAACACGAGGGGTTCCTGTTAGACAGGAGGGAGATTTATCAGGCAAGGAGAATAAAGACACATGAGTGAGTTATGGTATCTCCTTACCTGAAGATCTTCAAAGTAAGATGTACTTTCCTCTGACAGGAGCAGTCGTGGGGGGCGGGTGGGATTCCTAGCTGGAGGCAGAGAAATGGACTTCAGTGACCTTTGAAGGTTGAGTCCAGTCTTTTGAGTCTAGGATAAACTAAGAAGGGAAATTTATGGTTTTGACATCTATCTTGTGAATAAATCTGAGCCTCTGCTGGAGTTTCAGGAGAAAGAAGATTCCGGAAGGTGCTTTGGCTTGATCTCTCTATCAGTCAGGGTTCCAGCAGGAAACAGATGGCACATACAACTCGAGATGGCTTGAGAGAGGTTTAATAAAGAGACTTTTTACAAAAGCGTGGATAAGATATAGGGAGATTACAAAGGATAGAGCAGTATCTCCAGAGCTTTTACAACCCCATGCCTGAAGGAATGAGGGGATGCGGCAGTTATTAGAAGTAGAAGGAGAAATTCGATACAGAGCGCCATCCTGAGGGGACCTGTGACCTTCTGTTGAGGAATGCCCCCAGCCAGAGGAGAACCAGAGAGGGAGCCAGGGAAATACAACGTCTTCAAAAAGTTCATGGAAAATGTGTGTTATGAAAAATCTATGCATGAATTTCAAAGTTTTTTGCACTAAAATAAACTCATACTAAGTTGTTGTAACATGTCTGAATAGGATCTAGTCTGAGGCACTAAAAAGGCTAAGACATCAGTTTGAAAAAAGCCTCTATCAGATCACCATGAATGCTGCTAAAATGAAAGCAGGAAGAAACAAATGTATGGTGAAGTTGGATAGAAGAATGGTGAGATCACTGGTACATCACAAAACGTTTATGGAAACAATGCCCCCCAAAAATCAGCAGTCTAGACCAAGCACTGTGGCTCACGCCTGTAATCTCAGCACTTTGGGAGGCTGAGGTGGGTGGATCACTTGAGGTCAGATGTTCAAGACCAGACTGGCCAACAAGGTGAAACCCTGTCTTTACTAAAAATACAAAAATTAGCTGGGCATAGTGGTGCATACCTGCAATCTCAGCTAGTCAGATGGCTGAGACATGAAAATTCCTTGAACCCAGGGGTCAGAGGTTGCAGCAAGCCAGGATTGTGCCATTGCACTCCAGCCAGGGTGACAAAGTAAGACCCTATCTCTAAGAAAAAGAAATCAGTGGGCTAGAAATGGCTAACTCATTTTAGGAAGGGAAGAAACAATGTTGAAGATGAAGCCCACAGCAGCTGACTGTCCACATGAATTTGTGAGGAAAAAAATTAATTAGTTCATGCTGTAACTGAGGAGGACCAATGATTGACAGCACAAAAATAGCCAGCCTCATAGACGTCTCACCTGGTTCCGCTTATACAATTCTCTGGGTGAAAAATGAAAGTTGAGTCACCCATTCCTCTCAACGGGTGCAGAAACCATTGTGCCAGGATCAGCTGCAGACGAGCAGAAATTTTAAACAAGTGGGATGGAGCTTCCGAAGCATGTCTTTGAAGAACTGTAACAGGAGGTGGGACGCAGCTTTCCCAGTGTGATCCTGAAGACAAAGCACAATCAAAGCAATGGCTGCCAACAGGTGGAGCGTGCCAGGCACAGTGGCTCATGCCTGTAATCCCAGCACTTCGGGAGGCTGTGGTGGGAGGATCACTCGGGCCCAGAAGTTTGAGGCCAGCGTAGGCAACATAGAAAGACTCCATCTTTACAAAAAATAGAAAAAGTTAGACAGGGATGGTGTGGACTCTTCTAGTCCCAGGTACTCAGGAGGCCGAGGGGGGAGGATTGCTTAAGTCCTCTGGCCTGGGGAACAGAGTGAGACCTTGTCTCTAAAAAAAAAAGAAAAGAAAAAAAGAAAGAAAGAAAAGAAAAGAAAAAGTAGAAGTGATCCAGTCAGAGCAAAACTGTTCTGGTCAAGAGCAAAGGTCATGGCAACAGTTTTTTGGGGCCGCTCAGGGCATTTTGTTCGTTGACTTTCTGGAAAGGCAAAGAACAACATCTGCTTACTAGAAGAGTGTGTGGAGAAGGCTTGCCAAAGTGTTCACAGGAAAATGCTCAGGAAAGCTTCACCAGAGAGGCCGTTTCCAGCACAGCAGTGCACCTGCTCATGTCTCTCCTCAAACGGCAAACTTTCTGAGTTTCAGTGGGATGTCATTAGGCGCCCCCAATCGCAGTCCTGCTTTGGTTCTTACTGACTTCTTTTTCTTTCCTAATCTTAAAAATAATTTAAAGAGCACCCATTTTTGTCCAATTAATAATGTAAGGAAGACTGCACTGACATGGTTACATTCCTGGGACCCTCAGTTCTCAAGGGATGGATTAAATGACTGCTATCATCCTCACAAAGATGTCTTGAAATCGATGGTGTGCATGGTGAGAAACAAAGTTTGTATTTAAAAAAAATTATTATTATTATTATTAGTTTTTTGGAGACAGAGTCTTGCTCTGTTGCTGAGGTTGGAGGGCAGTGGTACGACCTCGGCTCACTGCAGCCTCCACCTCCCAGGTTCAAGCGATTCTCCTGACTCAGCCTCCCAAGTAGCTGGGATTAGCGTGCCATCGTGCCTGGCTAATTTTTGCATTTTTAGTAGAAACAGGGTTTCACCGTGTTGTCCAGGCTGATCTTGAACTCCTGACCTCAAGTGATCAGCCCACCTCGGCCTCCTTAAAGTGCTGGCATTACAGGTATGAAGCACTGCGCCTAGCCAAAAATTATTTTATCTTTTTAACATGACCCCCAGAAAAGCATTATTTTTATCTTTTAACTCCATTTCAATGCCCTGATACCATTCTCCTCCATTCCACCAATCTGTCAGCACTTCCAATCTGCTGATCTCAATGGAAAGCTCTAGGTCAGGGAAGCCCATGGATATGGTCCACACAGGTCAGTCTTCTGAGCAGGGAGGATTTTAGAGAAGATTGGGGAGTGCATCTGGAGGGGCACATAGGATAAGAGCATGCTCATCCCCTTACAGTATGGAGTGCCTTTTATATGCCAAGCACTGGTCTGGGCATTGGGAAGAGAGTGGTCAACTAGACTTCCTTTTGGAACAAACTGATTTACACGTGTCAGGTACTACATCCCTTAAGCCTCTGAGTGTTTGCACTTTGAGGTCATACACAGGTAGCAATTAACTAGGGAAGAAACGTTACTGAAACTGCCTCAGTATCTTCATCTGTAAAATAGGGATAACAAGCGTGTCTCTGTCACTGGGTTGGATTATATGTGTGAGTCCATGGAAAGCACTTAGAATAACACATGGTATGGCCGGGCACAGTGGCTCATGCCTTTAGTAATCCCAGCACTTTGGAAGGCCGAGGCAGGTGGATCATGAGGTCAGGAGATCGAGACCATCCTGGCCAACGTGGTGAAACCCCATCTTTACTAAAAACACAAAAATTAGCTGTGTGTGATGGCTGGGACCTGTAATCCCAGCTACTTGAGAGGCTGAGGCAAAAGAATTGCTTGAACCCAGTAGACAGAGATTGCAGTGAGCTGAGATTGCACCACTGCACTCCAGCCTGGTGACAAAGCGAGACTATCTCAAAATAATAAAATAATAATAATAATAATAATAATAATAATAATAACACATGATGTGAAGTTAAGTGCTCACACAATGCATGTGGTTGTTGTTACTGTTAGTGTCATTAATATATTCCAGCCAATCTCTGGAGCTCTTCCTCATCCTTGAAGTCCTAGTCTGTGCGTCTCCTCCCTGTAGAGCCCCTGCTCCCCCTTCTTCCCTCCTCCTCGGGCATCCCGGATGACCTGGCGCATGTCGTCCTGGATCTTCCAAGGCTGTGGTGCAACTATTTGGTTTGCACATCTGCTTCTTCTGCTAGACTCCACTCTTCTGGGATGATCTCAAATTCACCTCCTTCGCTAGTCCCAAGTTCTGGAACATGGGAGCTACTCAGTGATGTTTGCTGAGTTTGTTTTGAATGACTTTACATAATGAGTTTTTGTAGTTTCATAGAAAAGAGTGGGCCAGGCCAGCGTTCAGCGCCGTGGTGGTGGAAGTGGAAGCAGCAAGTGAGCTAGATAAAGTGATCCTAGGGCTTTCAAGAGTCTAGCCCCACTGTTTCCACAGAGCCTGACCAGGGAATTCTTTCTTCCTTGGCTAGCAGCTGACTTCTGGTGCCCAAGAACATACATTCTCAAGGGAAAGAGGATGCCTATTGAACAAGAAAGCATGAACAGACCGACTTTATTTATATTTTAATTAAATAATTTATTTATTTATTTATCAAAACCGAGTTTTGCTCTTGTTGCCCAGGCTGAAGTGCAATGGTGCGATCTCGGCTCACTGCAATCTCTGCCTTCCCAATTTAAGCGATTCTCCTGCCTCAACCTCCTGAGTAGCTGGGATTACAAGCAGGCGCCACCATGCTTGGCTAATTTTGCATTTTTAGTACAGATGGGGTTTCTCCATGTTAGTCAGGCTGGTGTCAAACTCCCAACCTCAGGTGATCTGCCTGCTTCAGTCTCCCAAAGTGCTGGGATTACAGGCATGAGCCACTGTGTCCAGCCTATTTTTATTTTTTTGAGACCGAATTTCCCTCTTGTCACCCAGGCTGGAGTACAATGGCATGATCTCCACTCACTGCAACCTCCACCTCCTGGGTTCAAGCAATTCTCCAGCCTCAGCCTCCCAAGTAGCTGGGATTACAGATGCCTGCCATGACACCCAGCTAATTTTTGTATTTGTAGTAGAGACAGGTTTTCACCATGTTGGCCAAGCTGGTCTTGAACTCCTGACCTCAGGTGATCTGCCCGACTTGACCTCCCAAAGTGCTGGGATTACAGGTGTGAACCACTGTGCCAGGTCCAGACAGACTTTAATCTTGAATTTTCAACCAGAATTATTCATCTTCCCCATTAAGGTGCAAACTTTTTTTAAATTTTCAGTAGAAGGTAGCAAAGAAGGACAGGGTCCAGAGAGTCAGGACACAAATCCACAGGCAAGTCCCTTAGTCCTTCCCATGATTAATCTGTGGAACAGTCTTGGGATTTCATCCCCTAGGGTCAACTTCCAAGGTCAGGAATACGCTTCTAATCTGAGGGTAGAACATGCTGAACTATGTATGCAACATTGATGTAATCCATCAAATGCTGTGAAAAACTTCAGGACAAACAATCCAGTTTCTATGGAAGGAGACCCTACCAAGACTTAAGGCATGTACAATCCATTTAGTGAATTGATCTTATTTGAACAAACTATTTTTAAAAAATTATAAGATAAGAGTGTTTGAACAGATTAGTTATTTGGTGATATTAAGAAATTATTTTTATTATTTTGAGGTATAAAATGGTATTTTGAATACATCTTATAAAAGAATTCTTGTCTTTTAGAGATATATTCTAAAAATGTACGGATTAAATAATACGATACCTGATATTTGTTTTAAAATAACCTGGGGTGGTCAGTCAGGAAGTGGTTGGGGTGTAAAGCAGGGAGCCATTGATTACAAGTGATGGACAATAGGTACATATTAATTTGTTCATCAATTCTTTTTAATTTGTACATGCATGATATTTTTCCATAATACAAAATTTAATGTGGGCCTGGAGTGGTAGCTCATGCCTGTAATCTCAGCACTTTGAGAGGCTGAGGTCGCAGATCACGAGGTCAGGAAATCAAGACCATCCTGGCCAACGTGGTGAAACCCTGTTTCTACTAAAAATACGAAAAAAAAAAAAAAAAAATTAGCTGGGCATGGTGGTGTGTGTCTGTAATCCCAGCTACTCAGGAGGCAGAGGTTACAGTGAGCTGAGATATCACACCACTGCACTACAGCTTGGGTGACAGAGTGGGACTCCATCTCAAAAACAAAAAAAAAATTTTAACGTGATAATAGAGATAAATGTGCTTTTTATTTGTTTTACCAGGTTCCCTGTAATAGGACTTAAAATGCATACTGAGTATGCCAGATGGAAAGCAAATTTACAATGGCCTAATGTGTTTCAGTGATAAACCAAAAGGTATTTCATTCCTCATACCTCAGGGGAAGCCCTGCTTTTTCGCCTGTGGGACCTTTATTATTTAACCATGTTCTTTTACCAAAGAGCCAGAACACGAAGGGTGAAAATGATGACTGGTGCCAGTCTCTTGGCCTACTTTCCTTGCCTGTTAAGAGTGGATTTCCCTGGCAGTCACAATGCCGTTGAGGAAAATAGGAACCAGAGCCAGGTGGGGCCATCTCTCTGGGTTCCATCCAATCTAGTCTGGTGCCTGATGCTTGGAACTGTACTGCCCAGCACATTCTCATCTGTGTTCATTGAGCCATTCGGACTTCTCCCTTGAGGGAGGCAGATTGCTGCATGCCATTTTCCTGGTGAGGAAACTGAGACCGACTCCGAAGTGTAGTAACTTGCTTAGTGTTAAATGGCCTGTAAATGGTGGAAGTGGGACTCACAATCCAGTCCTGTAGTTTCAAGCCAGGCTCCTTTCCACATACAAGACTGCCTTCCAGGGTGTCAGCATTCTTCTCCTTGGAGAGGCACCGAAGAGTAATAGTTGTCATATGGCCAATACTGTGCTGGGTGTTTTACATGCATGAATTTCATTTAACTCTTTTAATGACTTTATAAGGTAGTTTCTATCCTTATTCCCATTTTACATACAGGGAAATTGAGACCCCTAATATTGCAGAACTAACAAAATGACAAACCCGTGTGTCTGGTCTCAGATCCTTAATTCACTTTTTTTCTTTCATATTAACTCTTAAAAATATTTTAAGTTGGCCGGGTGTGGTGGCTCACGCCTGTAATCTCAGCACTTTGAGAGGCCGAGGTGGGTGAATCACGAGGTCAGGAGATTAAGACCATCCTGGCTAACACGGTGAAACTTCGTCTCTACTAAAAATACAAAAAATTAGCTGGGTGTGGTGGTGCACACCTGTAGTCCTAGCTACTCAGGAGGCTAAGGCAGGAGAATTGCTTAAACCCGGGAGGTGGAGGTTGCAGTGAACCGAGGTCACACCATTGTACTTCAGCCTGGGCGACAGAGCAAGACTCAGTCTCAAATAAATAAATAACATAAAATAAAAAAACACTGTAACTTATTTATCCTAATTGGAATTTGTACCCATTCGCCAACCTGTCGTTATCCTCCCCACTGTGCTACCCTTCCCTCCTCTGGTCACCGATATTCTACTCTCTACTTCTATAAGATCAACTTCTGCTTTCACATATGAGTGAGAACATGCAGTATTTGTCTCTTTGTGCCAGGCTTATTTCACTTAACAATAATGTGCTCTGGGCTCATCCCTGTTGCTGCAAATGGCAGGATTTCATTCTCTTATGGCTGAATAATATTTCATTGTGGATATATACCAGATTTTCTTTATTCCTGGACTTATTTTATATACGACTTCCTCCTACTTAGTTGAGGCAGGTGTTAGATGAAAGGTTTCAGAATTCACCCAAATAGAGGCCTGAAAATGATCAAGAAGAGGAAGAAGGCTTATGCCAACAGTTCACTGAAAGGATGCCTTATGTCTACATTTTGGAATCATTTGTTGAGTTAGTTACAGCATTCACATAGCATTTACAATGTGCCAAGCCACTGTTAACCACTTTATATTATAACTCATCAACTATCTACATCAGCCCCATGAAGTAGTTAGGTGTTGTTATAAATATTTCCATCTTACCAATGGGGAAACGGAGGCACTTGACAACACCTTAGAGCTAATAAAATGCAGAGCCAAGATTCGACCTAGGCTGTCTGGGCCTGAGTCCATGGTTTTGATCACTGCGCTGCCTTCCCTTTGAGCCCAGTATTACGCACCACTTGTCATAGAGTATGACAATAAAGGGGTGGTGTTGGCTGACTTTCATTCCCATTTCTTAACCCCAAATACTCGAGACTGACATAAGAGAGTGACTGATTTGGTCTAACTTAAACTCTAAGGCATGCACATGTGAAATTGCTCTGTTCACTTGAGTCAGCAATGTGTTTTAAGGACTGACTATACCTTTCTGAGAGTTACAATAATAAGAGAGAACGTATTTGATTTAATGGGATAAATCATCTATAGCACTTGGCATGTGAAAGAGCTCAATATGCAGTGCCTATTAATTTCTGTCTTAATCTCTCCAATCTATCCACTTCTCTTTCCTTCTATCATGGGCATCACAGCCTGGGAGTCTGTCATCTCTCCCATGGCTGCAGCAGCTTTTTTCGGTGGCCCTCTCCACTCAGGCCATACTTCTCTCTCCTCTCCTAACTAGTCTGAAGTCATGTTTTCTAAGCCTTCCCCAGGGAAGGATTATCCTTGTAGGTCCTGTCAAACCCAGGCATGGCCCGGTGACTTGCTCTGGCCAGTGAAATGTGTGCAGAGTGATGTGTGTCAATTCCAGTTGGAATTGTTAAAAGCCAGCTGTGTGCCTTGCTAACACATCCAGCAGTGGTCCAGATGGTAGCTACTTTTCACCCTGGGTCCCAGAATGAGAAGATTTCATGCAGAGACTCAAGGCAACCTTTGATAGACATGTAGAATCAGTTGTAAACCCTTACTGTTGTGAGGCACTGAGATTTTGGACTTGTTTGTATGACAGCATAGACCTAGTCTAATCTGATTGATACATGTTTTATAAACCTCTTAGAGGGTAGGACAAATCTGCCTTCACGGCTCCACAATGTCTTGACCTAAGTATCAAGCTTCGTTTTGTATATTTCCTCTCCATTTCTCCTCTTCATCCAAACAAGCCTTCTTCCAGCCACTCACAGGTGCCAAGTTCCATCTGACTCAGGTTCTTTGTACATGCTGGTTTTTCAGCCCAGAATATTCTTTCTTCCTTCTTTTGCCTGGTTAATTAATTTCTACCTATCATACTAGTCTCCTTAGGTTTTCATGGCAATGTATATCTTTTTTAAAAAATTTATTTTGACACAGGGTCTCACTCTGTCATTCAGGCTGGAGTGCAGTGGCATAATTATGGCTCACTGCAGCCTCAAACTCCCAGGTTCAAAATATCCTCCCACCTCAGCCTCCCAAGTAGCTGGGACCACAGGTGCACACCACCGTGCTCAGCCAATTTTTTAATTTTTAATTTTTTTTGTACAGATAGGGGTCTCCCTACATTGCCTAGGCTGGTCTCGAACTCTTGAGCTCATGGCATCCTCCCCCATCAATATATATCATTTATGGCACTCATCACAACTACATGCTTACCTTTGCTGCTGTTCAAACGTTATTTGAATAATGTTTCCTTTGTCTACTAGAATGCATACTTTACCAGCATAGATGCCCAATCTTTATTTACTTATTATTTCTAGCCCCTGGCATAGTCTCTGGTACATAGTAGGCACTCAATAAGTATTTATTGAATAAATAATTAATAGAGTCAATATATTACAGTGATTATAGGAGAGAGGTTGGGGCCGGATTTCTTGGATTCAAATCCCATGTTGTCAATTATGCACCATATGGCCTTGGATGAATTATTTAATCTTCCTCTGCCTTGGTTTCCTCATCTAAAAAAGGTGGATAAAAGCAGTACCTGTCTCCTAGGGTGGCTGTGAGGTTTGAATGGACTGATATGTGTGCTGTTATTTATGTATCGTCTTGTCTCCAAGCTCTCTCATCTATATTCTGCTCCACGGAGCTGGGGCTGATATTCCTCTCATGCCTGATGGCTACCACTATGTCCAGCCCATGATAGACACAAGCAGGAGCTGAGGAGGAGGAAGAGGGCGAAGGGACTTCTTTCTGGTTTCAGTTTCTGTCCACAATGCCACCACAGCAGAGGACAGCTACAGCCTCCAGCCCCTCTGGGCACTCTGGCACCAGCCACACTTCACCTCCTTAGAAGCACTAACACCCGCTTCATCCCCCGCAGTGGTTCTAGCACCAGCACCCCCTGTCCTCTCAGAGGTCTGGGCACTGGCCATGTGCTGTCCCCAGCATCGTGGTGACCACCCCTCTCAGAAAAGATCCAAATATCAGCTGTGTGGTATCCCTCCTTGAGTGCCTAGGTTCTAGTAAGCTCACCTTTCCCTTCAGTTTCCCCAGCTCCAGGGGTGGTGACTGTATCCCACAGTTACTAATACCTAGGTAACTTTACAGTCCCTGTTGGAAAACCCATTGGATCCTATCCCTGATTCCCGATGGGGCTCCGACTGATACAATATATACGGCACTCAGAACAGTATTGGGCACATAGTAAGCACTATGTGAGTGTCAAGTCCTGTATTCGTCCAGGTAGGTGAAAAAATAGCACTGCTCATCAGAGCATGGCCAAGGATGCTATGTGCCTGACAAACCCCACGGTGCATAAAAACCATCTTCTGTGGGAGCCTCCAGTCCACACCCGTGACCCTCACTCAATCACCCAGGCATGCTGTAAAGCAAATGATGACACAGCTTCGATAGCATTAGCAATTTTTTATTTTTCCTTTTTTGTTGCATAGGAAATGCAGTACTTGCTTCCAGTAATTGTATTGTAATGTGAGAAGGTGGTAGCACTAATGGTTGAATACAAGAGTTAAACTAATCCACACCAGCTCAAAAAACCTGTGGAGATTTAGTTGAATAAGAATGGACGCCCACAGTGATTCTCAACCAATTACAAATTTTCACAGAACACAGTAAAACTAAAAGGGTAACTATGAGAGTCAATACAAGTATACTAGAGGCACAGGGGGCCCGGCTCATAAAAACAGATTTCAGACCAAGTTATTAACACGGGGGGTGTTTCGTTTCACAACGGATCTCTTACCATCACTAGAAGTGTTCCATCCCCTCCCCCGACAATTTGAAATGGAAAACGGAGGTATTCCGAGTGGACAGATTTCCATGTGTGGTGGGAAAAGTTCCCAGGGAACTTTGCTCTGGTGAGGGGTCAGGGCTAAGGGTGGAGCAGGGGATCAGGGATTTGCCTGTGAGAGTCTTCCTAAAGGACTCCTAGAACCTGATAAAGCTCCTAGTCTAGGTCTAGTTAGTATCTCAGTGGTGAGGCTACCAAATGCCTTCGCAGTGCAGAGGCGATGGTCTGGGACCAGGGAGAAGGCACCGAGCCGGCAGCTCTCTCAAGCCTCTGTCCCAGCAGAGCTAGCGGCCTTATGACCTTCGGTTGCAATGTCCAAAAAAACAAAACAAAAACAAAAACAAAAAAAACCCAACAGCAAAAACAAAAACAAAACCCAAAAAGGCTAATTTACAGACTATTACCAAAAAAATAAAAAATAAAAATTTTAAAAATAAGAGCAACACAAAGTCAAAGGAAAAATAAAAGCTTTTTTTTTTTTTTTCCATTTTGAGAAGTTGAGTATAAAAACAGCAGGAAAAATGTTACGTTGGACACTATGTGTCCTGGAAACCACTGCAGAGATACGAAAGTTCACATTGTACGACCTGGTGGGTGTTTTCCACCATGAAGGTGCTCTGGTTAGATTAGAGGTAGCACTTCCACTGTATCCTCTTGTGGTTCAGACACATTTTGGGAAAGTTTGTGTTTTTGAATCAAATAGGCGAATGAGTCTACATGTGAAACTCGGGGTGCCAGGCACACAGCTGAGGCCCCAGCCCCACACACTGCCTCCCTGTTCTGAAGCCCAGCTGTGGGTGGTCCCCCTTATCTTTCCTCTATCTGCTTAAGCATTTCCTCTATCTGCTCCCCACATGCCCTCCCCCTAATCTGGGTACCGTAACTCTTTGGGGGAATAAAAGGCAGATGGGTGCTGGTTTAGGGAAAAAAAAAATGAGATGAAATTTATTTAATTTGGGAAGCAAGTAATTTCAAATTTAGATCAAAAAAAGTACATTAAACAAAATCCCGTGTTAATAGCAAACTTCTTTTTCTTATGAATCGGGCCCAAAGTTTGTACAGAGTTTTACTTTTGAAGAAAATATTGCAACTGTGCATGAAACTAAATAGCCATGTGATTTCTTAAAATTTTTTTCTTTTTTTTTCCTTTTAATATGAGGAGGTCTGGTGTGAAGACGGATCAAGCATGGGTACCTGGCTAAACAGTGGCCATGAAGAAAATGTTTCAGTCTCAGCAGAGCTTCAGTTGAGGGTCAAGGAAAATGTCCCTCCCTTGCAAATGTTCTCAGAGTGTCTTCCCAGCAGAGTTCTTGAAATTCAAATGGTGTTTTTGAGACAAAAATCTTGCCAGGTACTGATTTCTGAAATCAAATACCCATGCTTGTCCCCTAGGAAAAAGAAAACAGAAAACAAAAACAAAACACAAGTAATACTGAATTTAAGTAAATGTATACCTCCAAAATACTGAAAACAACCGAAATCAAGAAAAGACAGAATTTGCGTTCTCAGTGAAATACCTTTAAACCTAGCTGACAAGAACCAAGTCAGAAAAAAGACTAACATAACGTTGAGTAATATTCATACAGTTCACTAAGCATTATGGAATAGCATGCATTAATATTGTACGGTTATTTTACATCACCTATACCAGAAGGTCCTGACTGACAGACAGCGAAGGCTACCGGTGTAGAAAAATCTTACTTCAGAAGAGCAATATAATACAGATTTCACAGGCACTACATTTTAATATATCAGGTATTATGCTGGTTTTCTTATAATTCTTTCTGTCCTAAAGCTGGCATTATAACAATGACCAAAAAGGCAAGGATTGAAGTAAACGGAAAGTAGATACCAAAGTTGATATAGTTTTTTTTTCTTCAGATAGATTAGTGCATAGTTCTCATGCAGATAAACACTGCTATGCATTTACACTGTTGGAAAGCAGAGTGAATTGAGCCCAAGTTGTCACATTTGTGTAAATCATTTTGTCAGCCTATAATAGCACCATGTAATGGATTTGCATTAAACATTAAATTGATTTCAAAATTGGTGACACAGTATTCACTACAGTTAAGTGCTATGGAATAGCTTCAATGTTACCTGCTATATATCAAAGCAATTTTCATCCCACTGCTTTTTTATTGGAAAAAATAAAAGGAAAACATACAAGACGCTAATTAGACGAATGCACAGCCTTGGACGTGGAGAAGGCAGAGCGGGTTTACTGTCAAACAGTAAATACATGCATTGACTTCAAGACAGAATTGGCCTTGGAAGCCTGTCTGAATGAAAGCTGAGCCGGTGGGCAGTGCAGCTTTCTGAGACCGTCTTTGGACAGATCTCGGAGGGTGGGTTGTGAGGTGCCACTGAAGCTCTCCTTACACTACTATGGTGGTTGTGTTTTAGATTTGTTCTATGGAGGCCTGCTACCAAAAATAAAAAGAAAAGAAAGAATGAAGACAAGAAAGAAAACAGAAGCAAGCAGAGAGAGAGAGAGAGACACCACCACTATGGACAAAGATATTTCCAGAGACATGATGCAAAGTACATTGAATGACATTCTTAGAATCCCTTTCCCCTAAAAAAAAAAATCACAGAAAAAAATGTTTTTCTTAATCCGGGCTTTGTCAATCCTTTATGATACTGTAACTACAGAATCCAAAGCTCGTGGGGCTAAGGGCTTGGGAAAAATGAAAGACAAACTTTTGGAGATGGGGCTTGCATATTCCTGTGGGCTCACTGAACACCGTGGCTTGGGGAAGTCTGGGTTCCTTCACACTTCGCCTGTCAGAAAATGAAGATCATAAGCTTTGGGAGGCGTAACCTTGTCCGCCTGCCTGGCGCCCACACCTGGCGACGGGAAGGGCCTGGGGAGTGGGCTGGCCACATGTAACTGTCATGCCAGGCTGTGAAGAAGCAGAACATCAGTTCAAACCTCAGAGGAAAGAAGAAGGCTCTCTAAGCTGGGGACAGTGGCATCACGGGATGGCCTCTGCCCGCGAATGATCAGAAAAGGGGTGTTTTGCCTGCAGGGACAAGGGCCAGAAGAAAAAGTCTACAGAGAAATGCTAAGATTCAGTGTTCGTGCCTCTGACTTCAGTTCCCAAAGAAAAAAAAACCACACAGAGATTTGAGGGACTCATCTTTGCCAATCTTGTTAATGCCATTTGATGGGAGAGAAAAAATTCCAACGTGTCTCAGAGTCAAGGGCTGGGCCTTCAAATGCTGATAGCTGTCAAGTCTGTCTGTCTACACACCCCAGGTAGCAAAGTCTTCCTCAAACATCTTCACTAGGCTTTTAGCTAAAAAGCAAAAACACTGGAAACTGTTGGTGTTTCTTTTCTCCTGCTTGATCACAACTGAACTAGTTTCCTGCTGCTTTCTGGACAATGAAACATGAAAAAAAATGTAACTTAGTGTATTTAATACTTAACCCCTGTTCGTTATCACCCTAGACTGCCTCCCTAATGTTTTAAAGCCTTTAAAACATTTTTTTTCCTGCAAATCTGTTCAGAGTTCCCTAATTTTAGCTTCATCAAACTTAATACAACAAAATACCTTCAAAAATACAGCATACCTGTAACGTCCATTTACAATGGTTTTTCAGTAGACCTATACTTCTCAAGCATAGGAATATGCTATACCATTGAGAGAAAAAAAATAACTGTATTTAAATACTTACAAAAAAAAAAAAAGGAAACAGGAAAGTTTTAAACTTAAATCCAGTTCCCAAAGGGGGGGGGGTAAAAAGAAAGAAAAGCAATTCTATGAATGCTGCCTTTATAATGAACAATCAGAAATTTCACTAGGCTAATTTGACAGAAATTTTTCCTCATTTAAACAACATTACAAAAGTCCTGCATTATAAAATAGGGTAGAATAAATCAGTGTAATCAATAAAACTATACAACAATACAAATTACATATCTTCTGAGTGGGCAGTTTATTCTCTCTCTTTGCAGTCATGACTACAACATGCTCACTAAAAACAACTAAAACTGCCCAAACTATTGCTTAGTTTGTTTTGTTTAAAAAAGGGTGCAATTTTATTGTATATACAACCAATTTACTGGTAATACCTTGGCTTATTGCAAGGTTCTGACAAAATGTTTGTCTAGGCTTTTTTTCCCTTCACTGTGAAGCACTGAAAGCTGCTATTTTTTTCTTTTTTTTTTCTTTTTTTTCCTTTTTTTTTTTTTTAGTGCACATATGTCATAATAAAGTAATGCCCAGCTAAGTGCTATAGGGGAAGGCAAAGTATGCTGGCTGGCTATAGGAAGTGACACCATACACTGACAATCACACCATACAACAGCGCCAAACGACTATTTAACCACTTATCAGACACATATGAAAATCCAAAATGTTTTATTTTATTTTTTTTTCCTTAAATAGAGATAACCAGTAAACAATTTTCAGAACTTGGAAGTTTAAAAACGTGCATATAAAAATGGGCATTATATACTTTTTATTGAATGTGGATTGACTGCAGTCTGCTAAGAAAAATGGGGTGTGGGAGCTGAAGAAAAAGGAAGTTGTCTTTTTTTTTTTTTTTTTAAGGCTTGCTTGTGAAAGGAACAGTTGTAAAAACAAAATTGCTTGAAGCAGGGTCAGCTTAGTGCTTCACAGTTTGACTGCTTCTCTAAGAGGAGCCCTTCCTGCGCACGTGCATTCAAAAATCACAAAAAAGTACAAAGACAAACACCTAAAACACACTGCGTCAAGTGCAGCACCGACTTTGGTCAAATAAAAAAAAAGAAAAAGAAAAGAAAAGAAAAACCAATAATTGCTAAGCTTTTCTACATGATATAAGCAGGTATTGCATATTTTCATATATCTGGGGGAAAATAAAGGAAGACTCCAAATAAATTGTAAAATGCAGCAACATCCAAAATACTGATATTCTAAGCATCTACAGATCTCAGAATAGCACTGCCACCGACCGTACAGGACAATAAAGACTACTCCTATCTGCGGAACAACTAGCTTCCTATTTAGTTCTAGATGTTGAAACTGACGATGGCTGACATAAAAGTCACATTTACAAAAAGTGTCTCCAAATGCTTGACTAGGGAAAAACCCCTTTCAATAGAGGAGCATGTGCAACAATTCCACAAATAATCGCTATCCAGGGCAAGGCACATTGATATGGAATTTTTGTTTTCGTGCAAATTAAGGAAAAAAAACAAAACAAAACAACATTGTTTCGGGGGGGAAAGATGAGGAGCAAAGTGTCTTCCCAAGAATTTCAGTTACTTGATTGTATAGGACAGTAGTAGAACCCTTCTGAAGGGCTGAAAAACATAGTTTAAAGGCAAGTGCCTAGAGTAGGGATTACAATATTGTGTCTTAATGCACTCTACTTTATCCTACATTAACTATATAAAAATTAGTTACTAACACTAGAACATGCAGAGACTTTCTCTGATCAGCAGGGCTTGCCAACCAGAACGTATATATATGTATAGTATAGGAAACCTTCTTGAAGTCGCATGGGAAGCAAAGGGGTGCTTCGCTGTCTGGTAGAAAAATCACTTGCACTTTTTTTTGTTTTTGTTTCTGTGGTTTTTTTGTTTTTTTTTGTTTTTGTTTTTGTTTTTCATAAGATACAGGACATTTCGGGGTGCAAACTTATTTTTTTCCCTAACAAGTACCCTTGATCTGAATGGGCACCAGCATTTGTGTCAGTATTGGTTTCATTATTATTATTATTACTACTATTATTATTTCCCATAGCCCAGTTCAGGGACGCAAAGGTCTTTAAAACTTCTGGACAATCTCTGGTACAATGAGGTGTCTGGTAACTGATAAATCCTATGATGCCAGATGCGTGTAAAAATTTTTAGAATTGGCATAATCCATTATAGTGACTTCTAGCTTATAAAATTAACAGATACCATGATTTCATTTTAGTCATGTGCTTTGATAACAGAAAATAATTAGCATTTAATGTAGTTAACATATTGTGGTAAAAGCACCATTAGATTTGTTTTTTTGTTTTTTTTTTTTTTAAATTTCCTTCAGTTTTTTTTTTAAAGGGATACAAGTTTAACAATAAAAAACATAAAAAGCAAAAATAGCTCCCCTTTTTCTTGCAAGGCTGTTTTTTACCCCAATAATTTAGAGTCCTGGGGTGAAAGGACTTGAAAAACAAAAATAGAATTTTCAACAATCTCTATCTTACAAAGATATTTAGCTATCCAATGAAATTGCACTTTACTCAATTCAAAATTCGATTGTTTTGATTGATTCCTGTCAGTTTCTGTCAAAACAGACCATCTTCCCCATTTCCATGTGAATTTTTGTGTCATTATTGAAATTGTTGAAAAAATGTTGTTGTTTTTTTTTAAATGTAAGTGCAGCATTTCAAAACTTTTAAAAAACTGAACAGTAGTAGTAGTAGTTTGCCATTTCCGGAATTGTTCTGCAGTGTAAGTGGATTCATTGTCCTTGCGGGCCATGTTATATACTTAACTGCTGACTGCTGAACCAAAACAAACTAAAAGAACAAATAAAAAAGGAATAGAACTGCATTTTCTTTTTCCAATATGTTACAGAAAAACATTGCCCTTTGACTGTCCCGTAAGTTATATATTGCAGATCTCAGCTACTACAAAAGATTTAGTTCTCCATGTGCCTCCTCAATGCTCAGGGAGGCTCACACCAGTGTGGGTAAATTCATGAAATACTGTGAAACAGCCAGGCTCCGTAAGGAAAGTGTGTTACAACAGGAAGTCAGTGAGCAAGGGTAGTCCTCTGCTAGCCACGTCACCTAATGCTCACGCTACCACGGAAACACTTCAAATGTTACAAAGCCCAGCCGTTTCCAGCACCATATGAGAAATTACAACAGTCCCTAAAGTATTTAAAAAAAAAAAATCCCAAAAGGTTATGGCCTTTGCTGTTTGACCATAATGCTTGCTGTTTCCATGTACAAGTTGATTTGAATCGGTTTTTCTCCCCTTCCACTGACAGTGAAGTTGTAACTGCGCTGGGTTGAGGTTGCGTCCGCGTTACAGAGTTGAGAAGGGGTCAGGTGGTCTGTCTGGTGGATGGTGGGACGCTGCAACTTTTATCCCAGGTACCAGGACTGGAAGACAAAAGGAAAAGTCCAGTTAGAAGCACAATTTGTAAAATAGTGTGTTTTAGAAATTGCCTTTTCAACCATGAAATCAGGATGTACGTTAGGGATGCGGGAGGGATTTGCTGGGAAGGGTAAAAGGAATGGCAGACAGTGGTAAATCCTGACACTGAAACTGATTTTACTCCTCTGAAATTATACTTCATTGTCTTCGCTGGGGTTTTCCAACATTCAAGGGTGTCTTACAAAATGAGGTATTTCTGTTCACTTGACATACAAATAAGGGTTTTGTTATCTGATGGGGGCAGTCATAAGAGGGCAGGAAACTTGACCATCTTGTTTATCATTCAATCCTCAGTACCTAGCCCAGTGCCTGGAATACAGAATGTTCTTAATGAAGAAGAGCTGAATGAATGGAGAATGGGTGAAGGGAGAGGTTTCATGTGGCAATGAATGGCTACTCTGATGATTTTCAACATCTCCTTTCAAATGAGGTGCAGGCACTGAAGACATGATTGTGACACTCTCCTAACAGGCACAGATGGTCAATACTGATACAATAATGACTGGAGGTAAAGTGGAAAAAGAGCTGTACCAGTCTTCCTGGGTGATTCTGAGCAAGTCACAGCAATTTTCTTTCCTTATATATGCAAGATTTTATGCGGGAAGATGCTCCTTTCAGAAACATAGTAACTAAGTAGGATCAAGATTTTACTCTCTTGAGTACCACACCGTCCAAAGGAAAAATGAGGCCACGGCATACCTCTCTCATTCATGCTTGCATTCATGCAGCACTTATTTAGAGCCTTCTATACAGCCTGCTGGGCCCAGTTACTGGTTATCTTTTCCTTTTGTAAATGCTTAGGTGATGAGCTTTGAGCAACTGTCTGGTCATCTATCACTTTATCTTGCTGGCATTTCTTTTTCTGTTAGCTAGACAGAGTGAACAATTATGGACTAACATCAGAGTTAGTTTCTCCAGTGAAATAAAGTATGCAGCTTTTGCCGGCTTTTCTCTAGAGATACCCTGACAAATTCACTACGTTTATCATTATTTACAGAAAAATTACCAAAGCTTAACAAAAGCCCATGCTTCTGAATTCTCTAAGTTGACAGTATCAGAAAGGGTTCTAATTGGGTTGCTTTAGGCAGGTGAAGGATCATCCCTGTGGAAGAGATTCAATTAGGTAAAGTAAGGACTCATTTGGTCCCCAGGGACGAATGGCTAAATGGTAGCTACATGGAGTTTGGTATAAGATTTCCTAGTCACACAAGCCACCTTTGATTTCCAGAGGAGTTTAAAAAACTTAAGCCCAAACCGAAAAACTACTCATCCTGTAGACTTGTAGATGTTATTCTTTGACCACATGCTTTGAGGAGCACAATAAAGCCTCTTGTGTCCTGAAAGGAAATCAGCCTGGCAAATACACATGGCCTAAATCTAACTGGACAAAAGAAAGAAGAGGGGGAGAGAAAGGAGGGAGAAGGCGAGCCCCAAGTGTGTTTCTAGTAGGCCTCTATCTAACAGCTGACTCTGATCCACGCTAGAGCTGCTTCCTCTCTTCAACAAAACAGGCTCAAACTTTGAGTGCAGGGAATAATGCTTACTATTTCTGTTTTCACACTTTCTAAGGCGGTTGTGAAATTCCAGACTTCTTCAATCTGACACTAAGGCAGTTCTTGAAGCAAAGGCCTGGGACCCAGTGAGTCAGCAGAGGGAGCAGTTTTCCACACCACAGTTTCTGGACGAGACCTCGGGGCACTACAAAAATCTGCAGCGCCTCTGCACTTCTCTTAAAAAGCAAAGCAAAAAAAAAAAAAAAAAAAAAAGTTTCTTCACACATCTTACTATTCAGTATGTGCCTTGCCGACAAGGTTACCCCAGAGCAGCTCTGTAATCCTTCACTGAAATAGGCTTTATTGATTGCTCTGGTCTATTGTTCTCTTTTCAAGTCCCCCAAGTTCAAGTTCATCCTGGTGTTACATCATGTCTGGTTGCTAAGAGCAACGAGACAGACCCAGACGTGACTATCATTAGCAAGAAACCCTCTGCTCTCCTCCCACCAACCTTCCAGTGGTTCTGACGTAGCAGGCCCACTGCAAACACATTGAAGTATTTATTCTGCCTAATTTATGACCTACACAGCAAGCAGGACCCCCACTCCAGAAACCAACACTGTTGTATATTTAATTAATCTGTCTTTCTCTGGCACTTGGGAAAGTTAGACAAAGGACTAATTATTGTGTTTCACTCTCCACACTTTTCTTTTGGGGGGTGGATATTTGCATGGGAAAGAAAACTACAAGGCCCGGCATCGGCCCCCCCCCTTTTTCTTTTTGCCCTATTGACATTTCATGAAATACTTTAGCTGCTTAAGGGAATTAGAAAAAAAAAATGTGATGTGAATGTTACTCCTTCTGAGTTGGTATTCAGTAACACAAATCAACTCATGACATGTTTAAATTTAAATGCTAACCACACACTCTCAGAGTTACTTTAAAGGTTAGTTTTTAATCAATAGAAGTTGCTGACTCTGGGTTTTTGAGCTGCGCACTGCAACTCTTGGGCTTTTGTCTAACGTTAAAGCTTTCAAACTTTTTTTTTTCCTTGAGATGATTTTAGCAATGATTTGCAGACACAGAAGGCTATTGTGCTCTGACCAGCAACATGTCAATAGAGGGGCTGAGCTGCCCTGTGGTGGGGTGTCAATATGACTCCTGAAGGCAGAGGTTGGGGGTCTTTAATAACCCGTGAAAAAACCTTAATTAACCCTTTCAGGCCCAAACCAAAACCTATTCTTAGACTTGTTCACTCCTATAATTTGACCATTAGTACTTATTTCAACATCGCACTAATCTTCATGACAATTAACCCAGCTACTTGACCAAGGGTTTCCAGAATAGGAAGTTGGTTAGGGAAACCACACAGGGATTTTTTTTTTTTTTTAAGTCTCCGATTAAATCATTTATTTGCAGAGATGGCAGATAGACAGTTCTAACAATAATAATAATTCATACATCTCCCTGAATTTTCTCCTAATCAGTTTGTAGTTAAAGACATTCATAATTCCACTGGGATGAGCGTGACAGTCACATACGTGTAAGCCAATCAATTTCTACAAACTTCCATGAGCTACTAGTAACACCAGATGGACAATATAATGTTTGTAAAAGCCTACTTTTCTCTTGTGATAGTTTCCTATAATTTTTATTATGCAAGTAGTACAAGTTTTAGAACAGTAATTGAGGAGTGACTGCATATTTTCTTCTTGGGTCATATAGGAAAAACATAAAAGAAATCTGAGATTATTTGATTGTTGGGGTTGAGTAGCAAATCACTGAGAAAATGTTGACACATTAAACAAAATCCATTTATGGAGTCAAAAAACCATCCTCAGACATCTACTGACATAAGCTTAGGTTTCATATGGTTTCTGCCTTCGTACTTTATAGCTCCTTAATCTACCCTACTGTATCCAAATGGACTACAAAGGACTCTCCCTCCCTCTGTGAGTGGCATTATTACAATACAATATAGGATGATGTTATCTTGATACATTTACATTAAGGAAGTAAACGCAGAGCTTTGATCTATTTTCTCCTCGGAACTTTCAGCTATAGTTGTTGTGGAGGTCCATAAATCCACACTCCCACCAAGGCTCCAGTTACGGAAAATTAGTCGGTAACATTCACAATGTCTACGTTTGGGATGTGCCGAGCGGGAGTGGGGAGGGAAGGGGGGTGATTGTCCTCTTTCAGTGTTCAAGGTGAAACATCAAAAGAAATCTGCAGTCCAGGACAAGAGCTCAGCTTTCCTTTTCTCCAGTCAAATGAAGAAGTAATCTCATCAGGTTGGAAAAGTGCTGACTAAGGATTTAATAAAGTGCCTGCAGATGTGGCGTCTCTAAGGTATTCAACTCATGTAATGCAAAACAGCTCCACACTGAATGTGCTTATAAAATTGCATTTAACCATTGCAGCGCGACTTTTTTCCCCTCACAGCTCTCTAAGGAGTTTTATCACACTTGCTGCCCGTTAATTTACAGCTCCATGAAAGTTCGAATCCCATTCCGCTGGGATTCTGGAATACTCACAGTAGTCAGGTTTTATGAACCATAAACAATATCTATCTGACTGCATCCTAAACAGGAAGGCTGAAATGGCAGAGGGTGCCTCTGATGGTGCCAATCCCTTCCGTTTCTTCTGCCTCACGGAGAGCCATCAGAACACAGGGGCCATCTTCCAAAACATGGACATGGGGCTGCTGAAGACACACAGCTGGGGAAGGCCACAGCCACAACCCCTGAGTTAACAACAGATGCTCTAAAGTGTGCAGCAACTTTTTAAAAAGCTTTTTACGTCCTCTTTTTACTGAGAGGACAGGAAGCACATTCTAGAGGGAAAAGAAAAAATCTCTAAGAGACATTTTCTATATTGTATATTTTACTTTAACCCCCGAAAGGAACAGAGAGTGCTGGGTGGCAGGGGTGGAGAGGGCACAGTGGACTGGGATGCAGCCGAATCTGTTTTTCCCATTAAAAACTTAAACAAAAGGCCTCAAGGGCGAAGTGTAACACTGCGGAAGGGGGCTGTTAATGTGGAATGCAGAACTGGGTGTGACACTTGGCTTTCTTCTGCAGGCAAGGTGGGTCATTTGAGGACATTCACACATATCAAACGGAAACGCGCAAACACGGGGCGGCCTCCCCGCACCCTGCAGTCCCGGCTCCTCATAGCCCCTAAAGAGGACTCGGCCAACCCATGGGCCAAGGTCAAGACTACAGGAGTTGGCTGTCGCTGTTCTGCATTGTCTCCTGAGGAGGGGCTCACTTTGCTGGGTCACACTACTCCAGTTGGTCACTTCTGGCTTCCTGCACTTGCGAGGACGGACTAAAGCCCACCGTTTAGCCCAAATGAGTTGTCCTTGGCAAATCAGCCCAAAGCCTGGTACCCCGTGTCCCCATCTCAATATGAGGGAAGCGGATGGGGCCTCAGAGTGGACTTCTGGTTTCTCACATTCGCAGACACCATTTGGGAGCATTTATTCACTCCTTCAATAAGCACTGAGGGCCTTCTATGTGCTAGGTGTGATGGATGCTGGCTCTGGGGATATAATGAGTAAAATAAATACAGTCCCTGCCCTTAGGAACATTCTTGTCTATCAGGAAGAAGGGGATAGATTTTAGAGCCTTCATGATACCAGATAGCCTGCTTTTCTCCCAATAGGATTTTTATAAATTTCTGGTGACGAACGATGCCGAGTATCCAGTGCCCAAAGGACTGAGGATTGAGGGTCATTTTTTCCACTGACCAGCTGTGTGACTTCAAGCAAGTCAGTCCCTGTCCTGGGGACCTCAGGGTCTTACGAGGACCATCCTATATTTGAGAGAGGCAGCAGCGATTTACACTGGTTTCTTCTGAAAAGGGTGTCATACCATACACAGGTGTTAGTTACTGGTACTGCCAGCCTTTGAGCTCTATAATCATTTTTCTTGTCTGATTTTATTCTCTTAATTAAAGAAAGCCTGCTTTTAATAACTCCAAACCAAGACTTGTTTATTGTACAGAAAATGATTAAAACAGTAATGGGCTGTGATTGGCTCCGGGCACCTTCGTGGCCTTATCTTTTCACCACTTGTCCTCAACACTTATGTTGCCTTAAACTTCTTCCAGATGCCCCAAAGCCAAATGCTTTCTCCCTGCCAGGCCTGGGCACAGGCTCTCCTTGGCTTTGCTCATGCTTGCTAGTCCTTAGGTTCTAAGATGAGATGTCTCTCCTTCAGAGGGGTCTTTCTTGGGGCCTTTACCCTCAGGCTTCTTCTCTGTCACAGTTGCTAAACTTTAATTATCTGTTTTCATCCCAGGCAAGCTGAGTATCCAAGGGATGCCAGGGTAGGCATGTAATAAACACTGTTAAATAAAGGAAGGAAGGAAGGAAGGAAGAACAAGCTGTATCCGAGGTTCCCAAAGCCTGGTGTCACTCACCCCAACGGGGGCAAAGCAAGGCATCTGAATGGATGACTTCGAGCATGCTCGAGCCACGTGACCATGTCTCCCCAAATGACAGACACTCTCCCTCGAGGGACACAAGTCTCCACAAGCCACTCCAGGCAGTTCCGATGGGAGAGTTGTTGCAGCGGGGCCAACTGTGGCCAACTGCGTCAGTAGCATGTGCAATAGTTTTGTAACATGGACTGCTGCCTACTTACTACAAGCTCAGAGGAGTTGTCCAAACCACCGATCCCTGGAGAATGACTGTGCTGCTCCCAGCCAAGACCTCCGTTTTGGTTCAAACCTCAAGACGGGAAAACACTAATCTTTTTACCCAATAAGCCATCCAGTACCTCCAAACCTTGAGAGTGCATACACAATCCAATTATTCTGACTGTTCATCCAAAGTCGGAATCTTTCACAAGGTTTCAGCTTGCCCGAGTGTCTCTCTTGACACCAAGTACATTTTTCTTTTGGTCTCCCTTTCCATTTTTCATCAAGTAACCTTTTGCCTCATGAAATCAAAGACTGCTGGATTAAAAACTGCACTGTAGTCCACCTGCATTTGCTCTGAAATCTTACTAGAGAGCTGCGTGCATCGCCGTAAGAGCCAGGACTCTGGGATCCGAATGACAAAATCCTGGCACCCTTACGGATGAGTTAGATCATCTTAGGCAAGTTAGCATCTAGCATCACTAGGTCTCAGTTTTAGACTCCATGAAATGGAGATAACAACTTTATCCATTTTTGTGGGGATTAAACGCCTGGCTAGGGGCTACTACAGAAAACCAGAAGGCCAGGGTAGCTGGGTTCTCTCACTGTGAAAAGTTTCTGGGTCCTTAAGGTCCACGTGAGACCAAAAGTCCCCGGGAAAGCAAATGGCTCTACAAGGCGGCTTTCTCTTATTTACCGATACAATTTTTTAGTTAAAAGTAGCAGCTGTGTCAATTCCATTTCTCCAGTTGCAAGAGAAAGTTGTTGAGAAAATAAAAATCTGTCTTTAATTGCGATATTAAAATCAGAGCGGAGAAAAACCAACAGCACAAAAGCAATTGGCTCAAGTTTATGAAAGGCATTTGGGCCCTTCCCTTGCAAGGCTAAACTGCACGCCTTGGAGGTTGGGGGTGAGGGGAAAGGGGAGGAAGGGAGGGAGTCGTCAGGCAACCAAGTGGGACAGAAACAATCCTATTTTGGTTTTTGTTAGTGAATGGCATACTACATAGATCAGAGACTTCTTATAAAATACAAACCCCCACTGTACACAAAGCACAGGAAAATGTGAGGAAAAAAGGGAAAAACTAAAAGCAGCTTAGGGTGTGTTAACGCTGCTATTCTGTCAGCTTAAAGAGTATTTTATGCTTGATCAACAGCTCTTTTTTATTGTGCTTTTCTTTCATTCATTCAAGACATCAAAGCCGGGCACCACCAGCGTACCTGCCCTTCTGGAGCCGCTTATGACGGGGTTCTAATGAAGCACGACTCTGGGAGCCGGAGACCCCCGTGGACACGGCAGTTCAAAGGGAATATTTCAACAATGATTACATTTTGTAAATCTTTTTATGAAAGAGACAGCTTATTTCCTGCTTTTTCATGAAAAATAGATTCTATCCATTAAATTGAGCCCGCGCCACGGAAGCTGCTTGAGATCTGAGGTGCAGCGTGGAGATTAAGGGGACAATGACCCAATGAAATTGTCCCGAGTTCCTATCTATTTGGTCATGATGGCACTGCCGGATTTTCTGGGTGGAACCCAGACAGTGCAGTGGATGGCTGTGCTGCAGAAAATGCAGTGACGAGGGGGGTTCACGGCTTTATCTCTCAACTAGGGCCTCATGTTTATCATCTGTTTCTTTGTATTTATTGATTCCACAAAGTCCAACGAATATCAGCAGATAGGCCACACTTTCTATTGCACAAGAGCAAGGTAGAAGATTTAAGTTACCGATTCATTAAAGGCTGTATTTTAATGCCCCGAGATGGGACAAACCCTTTTCCATATGAAGTTAGTCATAAAAAAGCTGGCTCCTGGACTGAAGACACAACACAGGCTTTATGATTGGCTAATGTCTCCCCCAAAGGCAAAAATAAAGAAGCAGCCTAGCCCTTTGTAATTTCTGATTTTCACATTAAAATAATCTTTTCCCTAGAAATTAAAAAAAAAAAATTTGGCGGGGGAGAATCGAGGAGCGTGGGGAAGGAAGGGAATATGACTTCCTGGGGAGCTATGAAATGAAAAAAATGTATGTTTTCTACACATCAGATTCCAATTTTAATTAAATGCCTGTTGTCTAACAAGTGCAGACAGTCACACTTGGGGTTGGCCCAATGGTGGCCCAGGGAGGTAACCTTTCTTGTTTAAAAAGAGAGGCGTGGGAGTGGAGGATGGAGCTCAGCAGAGCGTGGCCACATTGTAATAATCATTCCACTGCAAGCTTCCTCGCTCTTGCTCTTCCCAAACATGACTCAGGGTGAGAGCCAATCAATCGTGGCGACCTCAGTGTGGGTTGTGCAGGTAGATAAAGTCCAGTAAGAACGAAAATAACATTGAAGTAAAGAGTCCATTATTTCAAATACATCCTGTAATCGTATGCCAGAAGATCTGGCCCTTTGCCAGAAATGAATTCCCAAACTAACCTTTCCAGCCAAGAAGCCCTTCAGACACTGGATAGCATCTGGCACCTTTGGACTTCTCCACCCCAGCAGGCGCTTCCACACTCAAGCCCTGGCAC
This sequence comes from Plecturocebus donacophilus, assembly GCA_004027715.1. Taxonomy (NCBI): domain Eukaryota; kingdom Metazoa; phylum Chordata; class Mammalia; order Primates; family Pitheciidae; genus Plecturocebus; species Plecturocebus donacophilus. The sequence goes on along the minus strand of PVKP010001628.1, from coordinate 105,055 downwards.
GGGTCTGCTTCTTACTTCTTTAATTCTCCCCTGTCTACCATTCCTCATCTTTCTAGTCCCATTCTCTATCTCCTCCCACCCCTCAAGTTAGTGTCTCTCTCCATCTTCACCTGTGTTTAATCCCTGTGCAGGAATCACGACAGACCCCTACTCTTTTTTTCTTTTGAGTCTCACTCTGTCGCCCAGGCTGGAGTGCAGTGGCACGATCTCGGCTCACCGCAACCTCTGCCTCCTGGATTCAAGTGATTCTCCTGCCTCAGCCTCCCAAGTAGCTGGGACTACAGGTGTGTGTCACCAAACCCAGCTAATTTTTTTTTGTATTTTTAGTAGAGATGGGGTTTTACCAAGTTAGCCAGGATGGTCTAGATCTCCTGACCTCGTGATCTGCCTGCCTTGGCCTCCCAAAGTGCTGGGATTACAGGCGTGAACCACCGTGCCCGGCCTAGACCTCTACTCTCTGCCAGGCCATGCAGACCAACAGTCCCTAAGGATTAAGAAGGAAGTGAAGAAGGCCTTGAGCTGCAAACCATCACCTCGAAGGCTCCTGTTGTGAGCCAAAGAAAGAAGGCACACAGGCAGAATTTGGAGAGAATGCAAAGGGAAATGTGGCATCTTCGTTTTCAGATTCATGAGAAAAAGTGAGGACAGTGAGATGTTAACTGAGCACTGGACTGTGGGTCTTGTGGCCTGATTCACGTCCCAGCTCAGTCGCTGGCTTGCTCAGGGGCCTGAACTTCACCAGACCTCTCTGAGGATACTATAAGATCCTGTTCTGATGCCTTTCTTTACCTTCTAGGTACACCTGCTTTTAGATATTACTGGTGCCAGGAATCATTTTTTTTCCTCATTCCCAGTGTAGACGGGATATTGGCAAAGGTAAAACTATTGCTATCTCTCACTGAGGTCAGAAAGAGCTTGGCCGTGGAAAAAGATCATGGAGTCAGAGATCTAAATGCTAGTTTATAGGGGGTCAGGGGTCCAACTTTAACTTTTCTGCAAAACAGCCCTCGGTAGACTAGTTATCACAGCATTTGAGGGAAAAAAATAAAAATACAAAACAACTTTCAGATACTGGCCTAAAAGGTAAGGTGCACAAATTACGTGAGGCACTGATATGATCTAGATGGGAGGTGTATGTGTGTGTCAGGGTTTCATCGGAACCTACAACCCTGGATAAAAACCAAACAGTTTCCCTGTGTGCAGTCACAGCTCTGTGTTATCCTAAAAGCCCAAACCCAGAACCAGTGAACAATACTTTTCTCCTCCTTCTGAGGATGTGGTAGGATTTAGGGTTTTATGGCAACAAAACTTCTTTGTTTAAGACGTGACTTGCAAAACAAACCCACATGGGAGAGTTTGCAGTTTCAAATGACAGTATTTTTTTTTTTAATGCTGAAACAGCAAATGCTTTTTATGTTCAGATTTATTTCCTTCTAAATTTGTAGATTAAATTTACAACTAAGCAACATTCATTGCTACAAACAATTAGATTCCTTCCAAATATTTCCAGGGGATGTGAGGGGGAGGCTTCTTGATGGGGCTGCAGTTGGGATTTGTGCAAGGTGAAGATCCTATAGCATTGACAGTCTACGTGAAGGGCCTTACCAACAACCTGGACGTGTACACAGCATATGTGATTGGCAGAGCTACTGGCTTCCCTGTCAGGGATCTATGCTTCTTGGGGAGAGGTAATATCATTCTTACACAGATGATGTAATTTATTTTTTACCTTTTTAGTAGTGACTTCTGAGATGGAGGCGATCTCACAAGCAAAGGTTATTGAAGACTGATTCAAGAATGTGTTTTATAAAATTGAGCATGCATACAAAATCATTCTCACTTTGTTTTCTGATAAATTCCACTTTGTAGTGCTCTACCAATAAATGAGATTTGGGAACAAACTCTGTGCACACACACACACACACACACAGTGCTAGTTTGAAATGGTCCCACACCTCTACTGCCGCTTTATTATCAATTAATAAAATCAATTACAGATGGCATGACTGTTACTTGTCGACAGGCTCTTTAAATATCCTCTTCCCTTGTTAAATCACCATATGGATAGGAAATTCTATTGTTTATTTTGCAAGAATGGTGGTAAGTTCAAATGATACATATATACTTCCATTCTAACTCTGCAATCCCCAAAATCTCACAGCTATGCCAATTTGTGCTATTCTAGAAGAAGGTTCAATTAAAATATACTTTAAGATTTTTTCCTTCTTTTAAGGAGTAAAATGTCTGAGCTAAAATATGACTTCCTGTTCTACTGCCTCAGCCTTTCTGTATTGTTCTCCAGGAACACGTTTACAAGTTCAAGTTCAGGTTTAAACTAAATAAAACACTCCTCAGGAGTTTATAACAGAGCCTCATTTACATGTGCTCCCTCTGAACTCCGCCGGCCTCTGTATGCTAGTTTCCAAGGCTTGGTGAAGGAATGTTTTACAGTTGGAATCTGGACTGCTTTCTCAGGCATTTCAGACTCAGAGGCTAGGCGGCACCAAGTTCTCGTTAGCATTAAAAATTTCCTCAGGTCTACTCCAGAGGCAAGGAAAAGACAGGGAAAAAGGCAGGGTAGGGGCCAGGAGGACTGTGACTTCTTGGTATTCCCTAAAAGGCAAAAGGCATTCAAGTTAACCTTATAGTTGAAAGGTGAGCAATGGCTTCTACATGTAGATTCTAGAATTTCACGACCATGACCTACAATTTCTGTGTGATGATTTTTAGCTTTCTGTGGAAATGGTCAATACACATTGATTCTCTTCAGATATTAAAACTAGGGTTTGTTTAAATTGTTTCTCTGCCTTGAAGATTAAGTTATGAAGAGAAATGTACCCAGCCCATAAGAGATCCTAAACCTAAGGGTTTTTGAGGTCAAAAAGATCGCAGGGATTTTCCCGCCAATAAAGGTGCATCAGAGAGGAAGAAATGGCTATTTTTCACTTAGAAGCAGGAAGAGTTGAGGGGGTTCTCAGATGCCCACAGGGAACCAATCTGGAAAGAACTGATTTCCTGGCTAACTGAAGTTAAGACTCAATCTTGTTGCTAAGCAAGGGTCCAGGAGTTCAGAGAAAGCAGCCATCATCCTCATGGGCAGAAAGGGAAAGGGCACAGAAGAAGGAGGACCAGGACTCTGCTTCACAACTTCTCTCTGAATTAGAGTTTATCTATAATAGCAAGAAAGTGGGTACAGCAGGAATAAATCAATGAAGCTAACAGTAGCTGTAACCTCACGGCAATGCTCAAGAGTTACTTTTAGCATCTTTCATACTGGAGCAGTCTTTTCCTGATAGGTGAGCATACCCAGCAAAACTGCAGGTTGTGGCATTCCGGGTACCCAGATTCAGCAGCTGTATCCCTGCAGAGTGACATGTGATGAGTCAGATAGTTCAAGAGTAAGCACTGCTGTAGGGGGGTTCAGAGAAGCAACTGCCTGGCTGGGGATGGATGGGCTAGGAGTGTGTGGTGAATCTGGATCTCAGCTTGCACTTCTGCTAAGAAGGGATGCAGACCTTGGTAGCATGGTGCTTGTGAGGATGAAATGAACTAATATATGTATTTTGTCTCCTAACAGGACTGGAATTACAGTTCTTAGGAGGGCAGAGCTGATGCTTTTTTATTTTTGGAGTTATTCCTTTCTATCTTGGGGAAGGCAGAAACCTCACGTTCATGTGCTAGATCATGGTCTTTTGCTGACCTAGTGTAATAATGAGCTGTCACTTTTCTTGGGTAAGTTCAATAATAGCATGAGTATGCTAGCTATATGCAAAGCTTTTAGTCTTTGTCCTCAATCACCTGCACTTAACCTAGTGTAATGCTAAAAAACATTAAGGGTTTTCTAAAACCAAATTAAATGTGAATATGTTTCTAAATAAAACCGTCTGCTGCAAAAATCAGAAATTTCCTCTACTGGATAAGGATATGAATGAAAGCGGAATCCACTCAGATGATGTTCTGCAGAAATGAATGATAAAACTGGTTTCTTTGGGAGCAGCAGTTTAGTTACAGTGATTGGGTAGAATTGGGGCTTACAACTAAGAGTTTCTCAGCCTTTAGCCAGGACTGATGGGCTGATTTCCAGAAAGAAGATAATTTGCATAAGAGATAATTTCTTATTGGTCAGTCAACTCCAAATGACTGAAAATCATGTGTTTTTTCTTTTGTGTATTTTTAATTCTTTCTTTTTCATACGTATCTATCAAACTTTGGTTCGTTTTCCACTGTCCTTTGGACCCTTGCCAATAAGAGCTGCTATAAGAAGCCTATTAAACATAACTGCTAAGGTTACTTTTTTTTTTTTAAGGCAACTCTGACAAAATGGTGAATGGGAGAAATTTGAAACTTAAAATGGTGTGCAGATTTTCCTGAGGATTTAATTTATCCATGTGGATCCTAATGGTTTTGAAGACAATTTGATAGTTGATTTAATAGTTGATAGTTCGAAGTGCTTTATACTTGTTCATGTGTGGGTAGGTAGATTCAGATCTAATGTCATTTCATTTATGCTGATTCTTAAAATAGTAGTCTCATTCCCCTATAACTTTCTTTAAGAAACAGAGGGCGCGAACTTTGGAAGCATGCTTGCTTGATCAAGCTGTACGGAAGGTGTGGTATGAAGAGGGGAAACTAGTTCCTGGAAGCAAATCTGGCACTGGGAGGAGCAACGCTTCTCTCCTGTACTCCCTTAGAGTTACCTACTCAGCACATGGCATCCCTCATCGGGGCTTCCTTCCGTGCCTGCTTCCAACTCAAAGCAAGCAGCGAGGAAGGGGTGCGAGGGGACAGTCTAGAGTTGACACTATTGACCCCAGGGCAGAGGAGCATTAGCGAATTCCATAAGGAGTTTCATCCAGCAGTTCTTGGCTTACAAAGGTCTGTGCAATGCAAAGCCCAAGGGACTAGCCAAGCAAACTGCCTTCCTGGAAGACAGTGGGGATGGGAGAAAGGGAACGATGATGTGAATAGCGGGGTGGTGTGAAGGGAGTTTGCTACATCTTTATACTTCAAGACAGGAGAAAAACATTTGGGAAGAGGCCATCTAAGAGATACAGCGAGGCCCTAGTTAAATGGTAATGATGTAACAAAGAGCAACATTCCGCACCATCCAGATATCTGAGAGAACAACTGGTAGATACTAAAATCATTATAAGATGTGAAATTATACCTCACTGCTTCATTATCACTCTATTTAATAATATTTGTCTAGAAAGGCACACAAAGCCTATCAGGTTAAATTAATCCTAATGATCAATTTTAGTTTTATTCTAATTAAATAATTTCAATTTAATTAATGCTAGCACATAAATTAGTCGAAATTACAAATGTAAATGCTGAACTTTAAATCAAAGGTCCTCCCCACGACCTGCTGAATGTAGAGGCACTTTAAAGTGTTTGCCTGTGAAGGTGGATGGGAATTTTGACCTTTGTCTGCACTGTGAAGAATAGAAGATAGAAAAATATGCAACAAAAAGCTGCCCAGGAGCACAGATAGAAGCACAGGCTACATACACACACACACACACACACATACACACACACACACACACCCCTGCTGCATGGCAGTCTATGAAAGTAAATCCTGCAAAGTGAACTTTTGAATTACGTGCACTTGTTCCTTGGAATTCCAATGCATTTGAGTCAGTCTAATGGATATTGGGCTTTTGTAAAACACCTTTGTAAAATGGAAACCACACACCCATCTTCTGAGCCACAAATACAACCACTAGTCCCCTCCCTTCCTCGTGTCAAGTGCCTGCATCTCAGTCCTGCTCTGACTCGGATTAGCTTTGAGGACTTGCAAGTTGTTTCAGCTCCCCAGGCTTTGGCCCTCTTCTCTGGAGGTGCTACTTTATTAAAATGATATGCACTTTATTCCAAAATACTCTTAAAGTTGTGTCTGTAAAAATAATGGGAGTCTGGAGTAGATAATCTTTAAGGAAATTACCAGCTTCAGTGTTGTGTATTTCTAAAACTTTGAAAAATACTGGCATCTTAAAATGGATTTGAAAATGGTACAGGGCACATGTGTCTGAGTCATCATATGAAGACATTTAAATAGCCTTTCTTTCCTCTTCATAAAAATCCAAAGTAGACGGTATTCAGAGCTCAAGAAATTTGTGGAAGAAGGAATCTGGCAAAATAGACATTCTTTTTCCAAAAAAAAAAAAAAAAAAAGAAAAAAGTGAGGAGGAGGATACAAAATCTGAAAGAAAAAAAACCCTCAATAAAGAGAAATACATGTTCATTTTTTTATATTTAAAAAACATGTACTGATGAATTATACTTAATAGCAGGTCTGTGATACCACTCACTCTTAAAAGAATGCTGTCCAGTATCACTGTTATCCACAAATACACAATTATCCACAAATACACAAATACACTGTTATCCACAAAACAGCCACAACTTCTTTCCTCCAAAGGAGGCCTTCATCCATGATCCTCCATCTCAACTTGTTCTCAACTGTATATGAGAATTATTTGGTAGCAATCAATTCACTATCACTGTTTGGGGACATTACAGAACAGCAGAGTAATTTAATAATATAGTTGATTAGTATAATAATCATCATTAAATTTAGTAATGATAGTGGGATTCCCCTTACCTTGCTTAATGATCATGGACAATTCATTTCTTGACTGCCAGTGGTAGAAATGGTTTTTGAAATATTAACTTCTGCCCCATGGGAATGACACTTAGCCCATCATATTTAAGTTTTGACCTTCACTGAACAGCACGATCCTAATCCCTTGATTTTATAATCTTAACTAGGAAACATTAAACTATGGATTGACTCCAGTTGGCAGGAATCTTTATGTTCTTTTCACTAAAAAAGCTATAAATTCAATGGTTGACCTTTTATTTCCAGGTCACAAATGACACCTACTCAGTTTTGTCCGTTCACACAGGATTTATGTTAGGGTCTACAGGTATAAGCCATGAAAGTTGAACTTTAACGAAATGTCTTTCAAAGATGTGCACTTAACCAAAAATTCCTCACAAAAAATTAGCAGGCGGCCTTTTAAAAACAGCCATTATGTCCTCAGGTTCATCGCTGGCCTCCACTAAGTCTATTTTTCACTTGTAATAAGTTTCTCCTCATATCATTTTTCAGGGGGTACAAATTACGCTTCTGTTTGGGATGACAATAATACCTTAGTTCCCAATTTAGGTTTCTAAACGGAAAGATTTCTGAGATGCTCTCTTTCCCATCACCACAATTCATCTCTCTCCAGTTGAAAAATATTCCTTGTCCTTTTCACAAAATCAATGCTATTGATGGGAGGCATTCTGTGTTGTCAATCAGGGAAATGTGATTTGATAGGACCCCAAAGCAGCGAGATAGGGAGAGGAATACCAAACCTGCCCAGGTCCGCACCATCGGAGTGAGATCGATGCTTCCCATAATACTCATCCTGTCATGTGGCACCCTGTCACAATTAATAATGTAGAAGGAGCTGATTAACTTAAGTAAAGTGCTCTCTGCTGTGTAAACACATAAAGATCTATGAGGCAAAAAAAGGGGGGGAGGGGGCAGGAGAGAACAAAACGTCATTTTTATTTTTCATGTGTACACGTTCTCACTTTCTATTCTTCTCTTGTAACAATTACTGTACCAGCCACTCTGGCAGAGTCAATAAATTGATCTGGGTCTTGACGCAGCAGCAAGGCAGACTAATCTGATACACCATTATCTGCACTGGAGAGTGTGGGAGTTTGGGGGTGCACTCAGGTAACACAGGGCAAAGGGAAGGAAGTAAAGGCCAGCAGCCTTACTCTAGATAGGTAATTAATGCTCAGTGTGGAGCTTCTGGACTAGATGGATGCATATGTATCAGGGGTGTGTGTGTGTGTGTGTGTGTGTGTGTGTGTGTTAGGAACAGACAGAAAACGAAGCTTTCACCTTGGCTAAAGGATGCAGCCTACGTAATACTGTATGCACCACTTATTTAAGTCCCTGCGGTATTTCAGTCACTCATACCAATCTGCAATTCAATGAGGATCACCACCCCATTAGAACTAATCATGTCAGCTGTGTATCTGACAAAATAAACATTCAGAAACTGTGCTCCTAGGTTCAGAACTTGTTTTTGCACTGGGATTTTTTTTCCTTCCCTCCCTCATCTAGTATATAATTGAATCGTTTTTAAATATGAAATTATAAGACACAAAGAAACTCTCTATATGGATTCCTCTGTGAATTTATCCTTATAACCAGAAACTGCCGATGTTAGTGGAACTTTAACTTGCTCCTTGGGAGTATGCTAAGTATGATCTTAATAAATAAATATCACTCCACTGGCTAATGAGAGAATTAATGGCACAACTTATAGAAAACGGACATGGGAGGATGGGGTAAGATGAGATTCAGCTCGGGGAGAATGCTACCAGATTACCTCTGGGGTGCTCGTCATATTACCATTCCTGTTTCTTCTTCATGGTCACAGGCCCCTTGTCCTAAAGATAAATACAGCACCCTGCCTCCAGTGCTCACAGAGGTTCACTCCTGAGGGCTGAAAGCAGCAGCACCCATTGTCCGGGCAGGGTGCTGGAGGCTCTCCATCCTAACCAGACTGAGTCTTTACACGACTCTAAGTGGAATGCAAGCATTCATTTATAATGTTATAGATGTGACACCTGAGGGTTAGAAAGGCTAAAAATTATTCCAAGGTCACATCCTGAGACCAATCAAACTCAGGTCTGTCTGCCTCCAAAGCTTATATTTTTTCTACTACATTGTGCTGCCCAGAGGAGGAAGCTACCCCATGACCACAGGTCTTAATGCTACTACTCCCTGTAAAATCCTGTATCTCATGAGGATTGAAACAAGCAAGGCAGAGGGTTCTTCACATGCAGAGATCCCACTGTGCCCATCACCTGCTTCCCATCTCCCACAGAATAGAGTCCAAGTGCTCAACCACCCTGGAAAAAGGTATGTATTTATTCACTAGACCCTGGTCTAACATCCCAGCCTCACTACTCAACATTTTCTGCCCTCTACTGTAAAGTGACACACACCACACAGGACCAAGTTCTTCAGACACACTCTGCTGTTCCTTTACGTGCACTGTTCCTCCTGCCTAGTCTGGAATGTTCTCCCCACCAAGTATATCTGTCTCCTTCAAAACCACTCATGTGTCTTCTCCCGTGGCATATTTTCCAGGAGCTCCATGGTTCTCCCCAAAGTTAGTTACCTACTCTTCTGTCTGGATTATACCTATTTCAATTACTTCACCAATCACGTCCTAGTTTCTTTTTTCTTTCTATTTTTTTTTGAGACGGGGTCTTGCTCTGTCGTCTAGGCTGGAGCGCAGTGGCACAATCTTGGCTCACTGCAACCTCTGCCTCCCGGGTTCAAGCCATTTTCCTGCCTCAGCTTCCTGAGTAGCTGGGATTACGAGTGCCTGCCACCACACCCAGCTAATTTTTGTATTTTTAGTAGAGACAGGGTTTCACCATATTGTCCAGGCTGGTCTCGAAATCGTGACCTCAGATGATCTGCCCATCTCGACCTTCCAAAGTGTTGGGATTAGAGGCGTAAGCCACTGTGCCCAGCCAAAACGTTTTAGTTTTTTTGCTTTTCTTTCTGTGACTTATGTATGGCAGGGATTGGATCATTTATCTCTTTACCCTCCCTTCCAGCTTAGTATGGTGCCAGGAACATAGTAGGTATTTAATAAATTCTGGCTTCTTTCTCCTCCCTAAGATCAATTTATGTAGCTGGTGGGTGGGACAGATGAGCTAGGAATCCTGGTATTTTGACTCCTAGTTTCTCTGTGTACCAAGATGCACAGGTCCCTACTAAGGTCAGTTCCCTTACTAGACCTACTGTGTTGTTCTTCTATCTCCCCAGTACCACTCCTTCCTCATAAACACAGGAACACACTGCTAGGGATCAGTGGAAGGAGGACTGTGCCTGAGAGGAGCAGAAGCTATATGCATCATATTCAAGTCTTGGAGGGCAGCAAAGGGTGCTTCCCACATTATTAAGGCAGCACTGTGAGGGTCTGAGGTTGCCCTGTGCTGAGAACGACTGTGCCCAGCTGACATCCCCATTATCCCAACACATTGAGGCTCTGGGGAAGGAGGGTGCTGAGGGTGAGGAACACAGGGCCAGGACAGCCTGTCCTAACCCAGTGTCCCTGCTCCAAGACAAGGGATCCGGCTTATCACGAGCTCATGTGACTCATTAGTTAAATGTGTAAAGCATTTGGAAAGTGCAAAGCCAATTAGAAGTGCTAAGTTATTTCGTCTCTGCTGTAAAGGAAGCAATGTGAAGCCTTAAGAAAAATTCTCATGCAAATATTTTGGGGGAGGCGTGTGCTGTGGAATGTAATTCAATGAATAGACTCCATTGAAAGGCTATATCCTATTGCTTCTCGGCCTTTTGGCTAAGATCAAGTGAAAAGCTATATCCCCAAAAGACAGGGCACTGATCAAAGAATCTGCTTAAATCCTCACTAAACAAACAGGAAGGTAAGCAGGCAGGTGCAAGACAAGCGGCCGGGAAGAATCACTGAGGCCTCGCGTGAGACCTTCCACGAGTCTCACATTAGACAACGAGTTCTGTCCTTGCAACTGTGTGTGTCAGGGGAACTTTCAGGGCCTCGACGCATTAGAAGCCCTGAGAAAGCCTGTGTCGAAAGGATTCCTAATGCTGAATCCCTTCCTCATGTGAACAGTCACTATTTCCAGTGCAGAAATACTCAGGCCAATTGCTTGGGCATGGGATTTTCACAAGGACTTTGTGGACAGTGAGAACACCACCTGTACTGCGTTCTCTCCTCAGAGTTCATGCAACAGGGCTGGTCAACTCATTTTCCTGTTCTCTGAACTCATGTTGACTTAAGCTCTGCAAAACCAGGCTCGTTTCTTTTGCAAAGGAAGCATCTGGTTCCAAGTCATAAAAGAGAAACCCAGAACCTATTGCTGCCTGTTTGGTAAGCACCTGGGAGGGCACCCGGGGGGCACGGTTTCACAGAGCTCCCCTGCAATCACAAAGGCATGTATCCTCCAACTTGGTTTTTTCAGAGTCCATGTTTAACCAGTACACAGTGACCCAGCCCCAGGGGAGCTGGTCTGCACAAAATGCCAGGACTTCTGTCCAAATCCTGGACCTCAGAGGCTGAAGAGAAATGCCCTCTGCACAGTCACACACACAGCATACACATCTCCTAAACACACAGGGAGTGTGCAGAGGAAAGGCAGAGTAAGAAGCCAAGATTTCAGAGACAAGATGGTCAAGTGCAACTACTGGAGTTGAAAAGTGCATGAAACCTATCAGGGAATGGGAAAAAAGAATATGGCAGATCCTGTTAACTTCCTGTTCACTATCTATTGCCCCTTCTTCCTTGGGACAATTTTGCTTAGAGAGGCAAATGTGACCGGTCCTGGGTGATGGGTCATGATTTGAGCCAATCAAGATAATCTTCTGCTGATTTTCTCAACATCCTTTGCAGCTAGAGATTAAAATGTGATCCAGGTCTAGCCAATGAGATCTACATAGAAATATGCTAGCAGGGTGCAGAGGGGGAATAGCAGGGCCTTTTCCCTGATATTAGAGGGGAAAATAAGGTCTGATGTGACTATGTTATTTGGAGCTGCAGTCAGAGGCTCTAAGCATGAGGCTGAAAAGGCAGCACACCAAGGAAGGCAGAGCAGAATGTTGGAAGGGCATGGGTTCCTGCTGGTCTCAAGCAGCACTGAAACAATGCCAACCACCACTCACTCACAGATTTCTTGTTACATGAGAAACATAATCCTGACTGGCTTAAACCACACTTAATTCGGGTTTTTTTTTCCTATTAGGTAGATACTACAATTGCCTTCATTTCACAGATGAGAAAGCTGAATTTTACAGGGTAAGATACCCAAGATCACTCAGATAAATGGCATAGCCAGGATGTGAGAACAGGTCTGTCCTACTCCTCAAATCATGACTTTTCCTCCTGTTCCCCCAGAGAAACCTGCTGAGTACCCAGTACATTTCCCTTCGTATCCTAGAATGTCACTGATCAGAAGCATTGTCATGAGACCCATCTAAAAGCTAGAAATGTTGATGGCGTTTCTGCACTTGGCACTATGGTTTTCTGACTTCCCTGCAAGCCTATCATCAACTTCTGATCTAGTTCCTGTCAGTTCTCTCCACCAACTCACAGCTCCTTTTACCAATCCTTTCCCCAACATTTTCTGTCCTCCTTTTCCCACAATGCCAAGTGCTAATTTAATGGATAGCAGATTTTTAGTCTTTTCCTTTCTTCCCCCATAAAATTTCCTGTGAAATCTCTTTTTTCTGTGAAACCTTCTCTGTTACCACTGTTCTCATTTTAATGCTAAAAAACAAAGGAATCAAGAAGGGAAGCAGTATTTGCTGAGCACCTATTGTGTTCCAGATACTATGGTAGAGACCTTAATGATTACAATCATCATCCATTTGTTTCAACTAAGAAGATCCCCTGAATCTTTGTGGAGCAAAGTAAAACCCAAACAAACAAAAAGGCTAAATCGAAATCAAAACATATGCTTAAACGCGACAGGAAGAACAGGAACTGAGAGAAAAGGTGACCAGTATCTAGAATTAATGGATTGAACTTTGTCCAAAAGTGAAGTTTGTGGCCAAGCATGTCTACAACATGCTGCCAAATTAAAACTTGAAAGACAAAGACTCTGTTTATTGAAAAATTTATTTTAAGAGTGTCTCATAGCCTGTCAGTGAGTCAGCCGCCAAGTGTATGTGAAGAGAATGTGTCAAGAACTTACAGGTTGGTGTGGGAGCTGGGGAAGCTGGGACGATTCACTCCTGCCCACAGTAGTACAGAGGGGAAGCAGATTGCATGAGTAACTCATCTCTGCGAGGTGTTGCTTACTATTCAACACCTGCTACTGGAGCTGAGAACATACAAGAAAAAAGTGACCAGGCACCACCTCAATTTAGGTACCTCCTTTCCCTTTAGATTCTGGGGGGTACGTTTACTTTCTGTCAGTCCTTACCACTCTCAGAGACGTTGTCTCCACTTGGGAAGGCCTTTCTGGGGCACAACTTAGCATAAGGGGAGAAATGGTTCACTTAGGCTGCTGCCTAGGCAAGGGAAGAATAGCCATGCTCAATTTAAACAGGCTTTTTGGGCACCTTTAGGGCTGATGCTCAATGAACAACCTACAGAGTTAGGATCTTACAGGGTGTAGGCGGAGGCTTCTTAATTTGCTGGATGGCTGCTTTTGGTAAGTAGGTTCTGACCACAGAGTAGCCTGTGCTGAATGGCTCACACACAAGTCCTTCCTTGATAGGACATGTGGAATCAGAAGTGGGTTTGTGTCCTGGCTCTACTGACCTCTGGATATGTAGTGCTGGGAAAATCACTTCCCTTCCTTAAACCTCAGTTTTTAAATCTATATAGTGGGGATAACAATAATTATAGCTCTGCTTACTTCAAAGGATAACTGTTTTTAAAAAAAATTTAATTAACTTATTTATTATACTTTAAGTTCTGGGGTACATGTGCAGATTGTGCAGGTTTGTTACATAGGTATACACGTGCCGTGGTAGTGGTTTGCTGCATCCATCATCCCGTCATCTACATTAGGTATTTCTCCTAATGCTATCCCTCCCCAATCCCCCCACCCTCTGCTATCCCTCCCCTAGCCCTCCACCCCCCAGGCTCCAGTGTGTGATGCTCCCCTCCCTGTGTCCACGTGTTCTCATTGTTCAGTACCCACTTATGAGTGAGAACATGTGGTGTTTGGTTTTCTGTTCTTGTGTTAGTTTGCTGAGAATGATGGTTTCCAGTTTCATCCATGTCCCTGCAAAGGACATGAACTCATCCAAAGGATAACTCTTATGATCAAATGAGAAAATACTTTGTAATCCAGAAAGTAAGAGTTTAGTTATCAACCAATGAAAGCTACCATTTGTCAGGTGTTCATTAGGTATTAAACACTTTTTCTACACTGACAGAATTTAAGACTCCAAACCATAGGAGGGTCTGTGTGTGTTTGTGTGTGTGTGTGTATATACACACGTATTTTATATCTCACTATTTTACAGTTAAAAATCTAGGCTAGATAAACCGAATTATTGTGAAAAAAAGAAACCAACAACAACAAAAATGCAACATACAGAATGCTTCTAAGTGATGGAATACAGCTTCAACTAAAATCTGAAAATAAAGGAGTTATCTTAGTTGCTCTGCTATGTGTTCTCTGGACAGAGGCTAGCTGTTCTCACAGATGCAGACTAGTATCATTAGTAACGGTCTTCTTCCCAGGCAGGATGAGACAATGAATTCGGTCTTGGTTTTACAGAGGCATGAGCTAACAGGAAACCAGGGCAGATCTTCAGAAGAACCAAGTTCAGCACAGTCCCACTGGAGCCAGGGAGCACTGGGACTAACTTCAAGGCTTCTGATTCCCTGATACAGGAGTGTGAGTCAATCTTAGACTCTTTTAAAGAGAAAATGGTCAGTAACCTTTTACTACAAACTGGGGATGCAGCTAATATTTGGAAAAAACAGAAGTTTTGGAGACTGACTGGTTCAACTGTCAGCTACCTCAATTACCATGGGACAAATTTACTCTTCTGAAACTTTGGTTTCCTCATCTGTAAAATAAGGATGTAGCACCAAACTTAGAGGGCTCTTGAGTATTGCAGTGAGTGTAGGTGCAGAACCTAGCATGCATGGGTACTGTAGGATACTCATTTGGCCAATCAGAGCTCAAAGTCAGGAGAAAATGGAATTTTATCTGCTATTCCTCTCTAATCTTGGGAGTTTTTTAGCTGTGTGGGCTTGAAACCGAAATGTTCAAATCCATTTCTAACTAGAAGATGAGGTAGCGTTGGGGGGGGGTGGGACATATATATATTTATATAATAAATATTAATATTAATTTATATTATATATGATAAAATACATATAATATATAAATATATATTATAATGACATATAATAGATTTATAATATATAAATATGTAATACATAAATATATACTATATAAAATATACATTATAATGAAATATAATATATTGTATATTATATATTAAGTATATATAACACATAAATTATAAATATAAAATGAATATATAAATATATAAAAATACATTTACATTTATATAACATATATGATATATTGTATATTATATATTTATATTTATTTTATATGTGTGTGTGTGTATATATATATTTTTCCTGTAAGGAAATCTGAGTTTCTTGTCTTTGTAACTCTCCAGCTGCTCCTTGAACTTCTGTGTGGTACCTAACCTTCTACACCCAGGCAACTCCTGTTAGGGTGGGCAGGAGGCAGAAATGGCTTCAGCTAACTGAAATGCAATCTCAAGTGCACTTGTGTGGACAGGTGAGGATGTACCATCAGGAGGGGCTGTTTCTTGGAAATGAAGGGTAAACGGGTTATTGGCTGAGCCTTGTGCAGCAGTAAAGGATTCTAATTTTATGTGTTCCAGAGAAGACAGAACTGAATACGTCTCTCTTATTGGGATGGGTTAAAACACAATCTACCATCTGATTGGCAAAAATTAAAAGTAGAGAAAAAACAAGATAGTGTACAAGAACCACATCATCAGGCCCAAGCTAGATAAGGACAAGGAAGGAAAAACTATCCAGCCTCTTCTGCCACGTCCACTCTTTGGAAAGTTCTTATACCCAACTCTGTGGTCTTAAAGCCACTTAGACAAATCCTTACAGTACTGGTATCACACCGCATTTTTGATGTTGATGTTGTCATTACTATTATTTCTTCACATTTATTTCCTCTGCTAGACTTTAAACAAGTTGAGGAGAGTTTGTATTCCCTGTACTTTGTAGGTGTTGAGGCTATATCAAGCAATGGAGTAAACATTAAATGACTGAAGAAAGGAACTTATGAAGAGTTCTGCAGATGGCCTAAGCTTTGGTTTCTCAGATGGAGCTTCAGGAATATGACACACACAATGGAAACAGCTTAAAATACTCTCCATGATCTCTATCTCCCCCATTCCAGGTGCACCCCCACCAGAGGCAGACAATGGGTATCATGCCCATAATTTAGCTACGCAGGGACCTCTCCAGATCAGCCAGCTTCCAGCACAGTGAAGTGTGTGGCTGGTGCATACATTTGTAAATTTCATAAGGCAAAGGCAATCACACTGCTTGCAAGTCAGGCAGCTAAATGATTTATTAAGCAAAGGTTATAGCACCTGTGCCTTTTTGTCAACAAATCAGGCCCATTCCATGCCAAGCGATTCTTCTAATAGTCCAAATGGTAATTTGGTTTTAAATAGCATTTCAGATACCACAATTCTATTGATGCAAAACAGTGATAGATTTGGGTGGTAAGGAGGAAATGCCTGTTTTTAATATTGTTTGCACTCATTTTTCATTTTAAAGAATTAGTCCTCATTGGAGTTCTGCAGGTTAAGCATTTTATTTAAACCTTTTGATTAAACTAGAACCTGAATCAAAATGAGTTCTTTGCTCAGTCCTCCTGTGTGGAAATTGGTATTTCTATTTATTACTTGATGATGAAATATTAACTTTTTTTTCTTTAAATAAATGCCTCTTCTTAACGGTTCTCATTTTCAGGGATCAGATTAAGTTATGGGATGCAATTGAAATGGCCATTGGCTTTCTGCTATTTGAAACAATGGCATGTTCTCTATTATTGCATTCTATCATTCAGTGGGCATGCAGGCCACATGAACAGTGCCTAAGTGAAGTAAATACTGTATGCTCCAGAGACCTTTCTATATGTTAATATCAGCTGTCATGGGACAATGTTGAAAAATAAGAGATTCAAGGTGGGACAAGTGACCACAGTTTCTCGGAATCGATGGGTGTTCTAAAGGCTGTAGGGAGGTGGCTACCTCTCATCTCAATGATCAGAGACAACATGGAGAAGGAGGAAGAAAATGAGAGGTAAATGATGGTAGCAGAGGTAGCAGACAAGCCAGGTGGAAGAATGGGACAGATAACTCGGCAGGAATGTTCGAACAAAGCTGAAAGCCAGGGCGAGATATACAATGCAACTGGAAGGCAGTTTGAAAGAAAACTAGCTCAAGGCAAGGCTAAAGAGAAGGCAATTCTGCTTCAGTCAAGGGAGGAATTCTCTGGAGAAACAAAATAGACTAGAAGGGAAAGAGGAGGAAAAATGGCTTTCAATTATCCATGTTATCTTTCCCTACCAATCATTACAGATGATGAATAGGTGCAATAAAAGCCAATATTCAATTTTTCCAATTTACATGGAAAGAAGGCCATAATATATTGTTAAGGGGAAGAAACAGCAGGCTACCAAACAGTGTATATAATATGATCTCACTTTTTGCAATATATTTGTATGCATAGAAACATTTGGAATGGATTTATACAGAAATGTTAACAGTAGGACTACAAGTGATTTTTATTATTTTTCTCATCTGTATTTTCCACAATTAACATGTATTATGAATATAATAAGAAAAAGTCATTATTTTGTAAAGTTCCTTCTGAATCATTTAGACTCAACCAATGTATGCAGAGTACCCACTATGAGTTGCGCACGATAATTAGTGCTTTTCTGAGCAGTCAGCACATGATTACTTTTATAAACAATCCACTTGTCCTGTGCTGTTTTACAGAATTTTTGACTCCTAAGAGATGAAGAGGACTTTAGAGCTAATTTAATGATCACACTTTAAAAACTGTGGTGAAATACATACAAACAACATTTACCATCTTAACCATTTTTGAGTGTCCAGTTCAGTGGGATTCAGTACATTCACACTGTTGTGCAATCATCACCAACATCCATCTCCAGAACTCTTTTCATCTTTTAAAGCTGAAACTCTGCACCCCTTTACCACTAACTCCCCATTCTGCCCTCCCTCCAGGCCCCGGCAGCCACTACTCTACTTTCCATGTCTATGAATTTGACTACTCTAGGTACCTCACATCCGTTGAATCATACAGTATTTATTTTGTTGTGACTGGCGTATTTCACTTAGCATGTTTTCAAGATTCATCCATCTTGTGGCATATGTCAGCATTTCCTTCCTTTTAAAGGATGAGTAGTATTCCATTCTACATATAGAACACATTTTGTTTATTCATTCATCTGTCAATAGAAACTTGGGTTGATTCCACCTTTTGGCTATTGTGGAGAATGCTGCTACAACTATGAGTGAACAGATGTCTCTCTGAAACTTTGCTTTCCATTTTTGGGGTTATACACTTATGATTAGATTTTAATGCAGTCTCAGGAATAAAAGCAGGGAATCTGCCAGTAGTATTCTTGAGAAGTGAGCATCAGTCTCTGTTGGAATATCTCCCAGGAAAAGAGCTCACCAGCTCATGAACAGTAACATAATACAGTGGTTAGAGACCACAGGCCTTGGAGTCAGACAGAAGTGGGTGCAAATTCTTGTTCCACTCCTGACTATGGCATAGCCTTGGGAAAATCAACAATCTCCTTAGTCGCAGCTTCCACATCTATAAAGTAGTGATCTATCCTACTGGATGACTATAAAGATAAGCTGCATCACATACTTGATGGACTTAATACAAAGAAAATGCCCAGTAGAGACAATATACAATCAAATAACTCTTTTTCTTAAAAAAGATCTTAGGATAGTCTGAAAGCTGCCTAGTTACAATGTCTGCATTGGTTCAATTTCCACCCACTTGGAAAAACAGAGACCCCATTAATTTCGTCTTCTACAGGATGATGCTTCAGACATTTTAAGAAATTTCCACTGGAAACTGGTCTTTGGGAGCAGAAAGGCCATTTTATTTTGCATTTGTTTATAGATTTATGTACAAGATACTGATTCTACATTTAGAAAGCTTAAGTATCTGATTGGGTGACTCTTCAATTCTTATTTCTACAGAGGTAGAAAGTCAAATTTTGTTTTCCCATATAACTTTCCTGTAATTCAATTAATAGAAAAGTCATGTCTTATAACAAGGGTATCAATATAAAAAAACACAAGTTTGCCTAGGAAGTCTGCAGACCATGTTCTAATTATGTTTTGAAAAATTCTTCTCAAAAATTCCCCTTTGAACTAATGTCCTCTTGAAAGAGAACTTATTTTTTAAGGTATATTATTATTTTTATTATCTATATCTACATACATCTAACATGTTAAGTGATTCCAGAAAACAGTTCCCTATTTAAGGAAAGAGTTAATATATATACCTTAAAATTAAAATACTTAGAGCACATAATTTTTACCTCAAAATATCTTTTTTTGGGGGGGAGGGTGGAAATGACAACTCCATTAGCATAGTTTCTCATTAGACAACTGGGAATGGCTTTTTTCAAGCCAAATGTGGCAGGTGTCACTATGGTAAGAAACATTTAAGCTGTTGATGCCAAATATTTAGCAGAAACCAAAAAAAAACAAAAACCAAAAACCAAAAAACAAAACCAAATTCAGTTCCAGATGCCAATATTGGGCCTACATGACATCATTCTTCCAGATGCGTGGAAAATCTGGATTTTTAAGAATTGAATTTTTGTGGTCAGCATTATGAAGACTCAGATTCCCGGTTAAGTAAGGCATTTGTGAAGCAAAGCACAGTGGAATAGAATACATTTTGATTATAGAGAAATAAATTGAATGGAACACAGCGTACAATTTCAGGGCTGTGAATCACAGCTTATATAAAAAATACTATGTAAAATACAAACAGGACATTTAAAGCTCTTAATGAAGCAACCTGAGGACATTTGTGCTTTTGGAAAAGCAATTATCCAACATAGAGCCACCGTCTCCAGTTCTCCCCCTCATTGAACTTAGACACTAAATGCCAAATGTACAAAATTAAATTATGTTTTTGTGTTTCAATGCTTTACAGGTAATTATGCAACTTCAGATTCACTTGAACATTTGAAGGTATGGGAAAATAAGCAAACAACTGAAAGAATTTTATAATAGGTACTGAATAGCACCCTTTAATCCCAGATGCCACATGCAGGCCAGTTAAAGAAGAAACAGCAGAGGTGGGAAATTCAAGAGTTAACTAACCTTCTCCCTCCCCTTGTGGCTCCCCCTCCTCCCAGCTGCCTTCTCTGCTGATGTTGTACTTTCTGTGACCCTGCTTCAGTGTGAGGAAGGCTTCAGATACAATGCAGTTTAACCTGTGCTGTCGACATAGCAATAAACCAAAGCCCTTTACAGAGGGAGCAAATGGACCCAGGAAGGCAAATCTATCCCATTCATAAGCACCTGGCCATATTACAAACAGACACGGATAGTTATAAATTAGGCATCTGGAGATTCCACACCCAGGCATGTGCACAAAATTGCTCCAAGAATGTTTTCAAACACCATGCTAAGAATCTTACAGAGAAAATACTTTCCTTGTGTTAATTATGATAAAATATAGTCATATTCTAATTAGGAAATCAGAGAGTAGTTGATTTCGAAACGTGAATATAATTCTATTTCACAAACCTCTAAATACCTCTACCTATACTAACTTCGAACTTAAAAACTCTTTCACTGTTGCTCAATGTACAGCAGCCATTCCAAAACTTTTCCAAAAGATTTCTTCTCCTTGACCTAGGCTAGCACAAAACACAACTGTCTATGGGCAGACAAGCTCTAGATGTCCACGCATTCCTCTTCCCTCATCGCCTGCTTCAGATATGACTCACACACACCCCTTGCCACCCACCACACTTTGCTTCCCAGTGGCCAGCAGTAACCACTAACAAACATGTCTTACTTCTGGACCAACACCGGCAACTTAATAGGGCTCATATACCCTTTCCCCCCTCTTTCGTTTAGAAGGCTTGCCAGGTTCCTGGGGACCCTCTAATGAATGCAGAGGAGTGGCTGGTCCCTCCACACCCAGCATGCACTCTGATGTCACTGGCAACCAGACATTACTTTCAAGTTCTGTAGGGGCCTGCTTCAGTGTGCTTGCATTTAGAGGGCCATGAATTCCTAAAAGAGGGAACACACACTAGCTAACACAGGGAAACCTTTTTTGCTATAGCTACAACAGTTCTGACCTGGAAGTCCTCTTCTACCCACTCAATACAAGAAGCAAAAATTGCAGGCAAAGTTTTCTGTGATTTCTGAGAACACATGGAAATGGGGCTGGTGGGATCAGGAGGAAAGCGAGGACTGGACGGGGTCTGGGAAATGCGGCCTTTTGTGCCAAAAAGACAAGTTAAAATGCACCTGATGAATAATACACGCTGCACCACATACAGAAAAGATGAGAGCGGCCCACCTGTGTCTGTTGAGGGATATTTACAAAGCTTGGATCCCGTGGTCCAACACTGACGAATCGGTTTGCGGGGGAGGTGCTGGGTGTCGAGTAGGCTGTGAAGGGAAGGGACACATGCGTTCAGGAAGCGGCACGAGATTGCACACACAAACAACACCAAAACACACAGTCTCCGAGCCGACGCAGCTGATTAACAAGGAAATGTGCAACACCGTAGCTAGCAAAGGGGTCTGGCTAGCAAGGGCATTTTAGACAGTCAAAAAAGGGAGAAGGGGGATTTGGCTTCCAAAGACCGTTGGGATAAAATGATGTTGAACTGATTCTCAGACGAGCTATTTTCTCCTTCTACCATACAAATTAGAACATGCATGGCATTTGCAAAGTATACTTTCTGGGTTAAACATGAGCTCTGGGGTCAGAAAGAGGTATCTAGTCTTTAGAGCAGAGGGAGAAAGAAATTAGGTAGGAAGAGGAGGAAAGCAGTTCATTTTACAAGCTTGCTTTTCACACTGTTACACTCCTAAAAAATCATGAAACGGTCCTGTGCCTCTACAGCTGGAGATCGAAGAGGAATCTTTATAGAAGGAACTAATGGGTTCTCCAGGAAGGAGGTAGAAAACCATTCAGAGTAAGCTGTCTTTTACAGGCCCAGTAGTGTCTAGAATCTTTATGATGCACAATATATGCTTTTAATATTAACATTTGTAGTCTTCCCATCCTAGAACCTTTCTGTCTGGGCATAAACAATAAAGACCCTTTATCAACTAAGGTGTCACACTGGAACCTCAGGTTCCACACTTTAGTTCACTGTCGTTTCTCAGTACATGGAAATTTTGTTGTTGGTTTTCATGCTTGTACTTAAGAGCTTCTTTCTACTGTAGTGGGAAAAAAATCCAGTGGCTTTGGTGCTTCATTGGCTCATAAATCCACAGGTACATTTTGTTTTTTGGTGTCCTGCAATTCACTTCTTTATCACAAACTCTAAGGATGTGTTCACATTCTTCCTTTGTACTAGAATCTTTAGACTATTACTTAATTTCAAATTTCTTAACAATAATTGTAAAAGGGCTAAGGTTTTTAAACTAACTGTAGACACACACCATCTAAGAAGCAATCTGGATATGCAACTTATGAAAACACAGATAACTGAGGGCATGATATCAAATTCCTGCCAGATTTCTTTTTTCCTTATTGACATCATCTGCTCCTTTGACTTTCTATTTTACAGAAAATTGCTCATACTTCTTGTTTCTCTCATTAAACAAATCTAGGGATAAAATTTCCACCAGCTGGCCCAGGTCCTGTTGGTTGTCTTCGATAAGAGCTAAGCCACTCAAACAGATCTGCAATGGTCACATGGATGTGGACATGGCTGTGTTAAAATGGCACTGAGCAGAGGCTGAGCAGGAAGGTCCCTGATGTCTCCTAAATAGGAAACTTTTTGTGGTCATAGTATTTGTTTTAGGGGAATCTACTCAGTAATGACTTTGTATAAAATAATCTCTCAATGTCAGATGTGTCGTACCATCTAGCAATGTGAATCTACTGATTTTGTTTCTATCCCATGCTCCGTCAGTCTAATTTGAACAGATTTGAGAAATACCACTGCATTTAGCCATTCTGCATGTACCTCTCACTTACTGGTATGGGGGTAATTCAATTTTTTTAAAAGCTCAGTAAAATAATCTATATTAAGTGTTTCATTCACCCCATGGCTTTACTTTGATATGCTTTGAGAAACAGCAACATAAAGTTACATATTGAAAATGATAGACTATAATCATCTGAGTGTGCTCCCCTGCTCTCAGAGCACAAAGAGGATGTGGGAGGGATAAAGAGGAAGCTAGGAGGTAAAACAACCTGTTGAACCTGTTCGTGGTTAGGAAGAAAAGTGTTCTTTCACACATGAATAGGTAGGTAGGTTGAGAAGGAACAAAAAGGAATAAAGGATATATGACGGTGTGAAGGCCGAGTGATTGATGACAGACGCTGAAACATGAGTCTGTGTTTGATGGCCCTAACAGAACAGTGTGCACCCACCTGCTGCTCATCATAGACACGTAGCAGGACTTCCTATGACATTTTACCATACTGGGGACATCCAAAACAAGGTGCTAACAGATCCCAACACAGAAACCATTCTGGGGGTGGGGGAGGGACTTTTTTTTGTGAAGACAGCTTGACCGTAGCAAGCTTATTACATCTGGCAAGATATTTATATTATATCCCATCATCTATTTTTGCTTAACCTCAATTTCTCCATTTGAAAGAATATTTAGCATACAAATACTTTAGTTACCCAAAATTTCCATGAGGCCAACAATCAGATATTTTCCCTTCTTCAATCATGGGACAAAACTGCAGTCTTAGTTTTAGAACATCCCAGAAGGCCTTTCATGCTCTCAAGGCCTATCAAAACTTCCCCAAATCTTATTCTAGTTTTTTAAAAAGAGAACAATGGTGAGAGAGGTGCTAGTGTGTTTGCATTAAAATATGTGTGTGTATGTGTGTGTGTGTGTGTGTAACAACTACAAAAGTCTAGTAGTCTTTGAGTACCCAAGTCAAAGAACGGGACAAATGGTGCCCAGGGAAATTCATTCCATAGAAAGCTATCTTCTGGGAAAAGGACACAGGGAAAACAAGGGAAGGAAGAAAGAAATTCTGACTCATCTTCCATTACTCTAGCTAGCAGGGTGGTCACTTATAACAGGATGTAGTCCCAAAAATGATATGACATAAGTTGAATTTGATTTTCCTAAAGACACAATCGAATAAGGGAATTACACTGTTGAACAAAACCTTAATTGAAACTTTTTGTTAAAACAACCACATTTACCATAGTGAATCAATTATACATGCACAGTTAAGAGCTTTCAACATGAATATAAAATCAAGTAAAGGGGCAATAGTGTAATTAATTACATACAACTGTGTATACTATGATATTGTATCATATTCATATCTTTCTTAATTACTATTCTTGCCTTATTTAGAACAGCAATAATCAAAGCTGTAGGTAGACCTATGAAAAATCATAAAATCCAGAACACAGTTTTCTGGTGAGATTATTGTAAGACATTTTTGAGAATTCTGGAGGGGAGGTTCAGAAGTACTTGAAGATATATTGATAAAGTCAACAGGGAAATCAATTTGGCTATATAATCTCATTATAAGAATCTTCATGACAAATATGACTATTAGAAATCAAATCACTGATTATTTGGCTGCCTCTGAAACAGAAACTGTTTGCTTTTTTTCTTTTTAAGCATCCATTTTACCTATATTAGCAATAGTGCTATGAACCATTTTCTTAACATTATTGAAGAATGCTCCCATAAGAAGCTTCTGGCATGCACTAATCTGACTATATTTTCTCTCTGTCTAACATATTTCTTCACATTTTCCAAGAGCCACAGTTTGGCCTGCACCACAGCATTAAGTTTCAAAATCCCAAACCAGAATTTGATCCCATATCCAGAAAATGACATTTTTTCTGCGTTACCCCCTTATCGTAGATATTGTTAATTCTATAATCGTTCAGTTAGACAATACTTGTCCCACCTCCCTAAGGTCAGCTGGGAAATGACTCAAGAACAGTTCTCTTTATGAACAATAGTTTGACAGGGGCTCTGAGGATGCTAGGAATTACCTCTAGGGGCACTGTGGGGTACATGGACATGAAGGAGTTGGGTGGAGAGGGGGATAGTAGGGGAGGTCACCCATCAGCACTGCTTTTTTTTTTAAAAAGGGATGCAAGTGGGGGGTGGGGGGCGGGCAGTCCCACCATGTTGCTCAGATTGGTCTCAAACTCCTGCCTCAGCCTCCCAAGGTGCTGGGACCGAGCACTGCTCTTTATCACTGCGGATGTCCCTGAGAGGACTGAACCGCCTCTATGTCCTCAGAAATGAATGTGGCTTACTGCCTGCTAGCCAAACAAATTCCAGTTTTGGTTGTTCCTGCAGCAGGTTTCCTTTTTTCTTTTTGCAAACGGGGAGGTGTAAGAGATCTATCTGTAAAAAGGAACCATGGCATTTGTAGATGAATTCGTTGTGAGTCAGTAATAGCCTTCACTCAACAATTATACCTGAGCATGGTGTTGAGAACATGGTCAAACTGGTTTGAATGGAGAGGCTTTCGTCTTGTCTTTAGAAAAAATATGACTGAAGAAGATATTAAGATATTAAAATATTCATGCCAATGTCAACTGATGTTTCTTTTTTTGAGATGGAGTGTGACTGTGTCACCCAGGCTGAAGTGCAGTGGCATGAACACAGCTTACTGAAGCCTTGACCTTTTGAGCTGAGATGATTCTCATACCTCAACTTCCTGAGTAGTGGTGACTACAGGCATGATGTGCTACCATGCCCTTCTAATTTCTAAAATTATTCATAGAGATGAGGTCTCCCTATGTTGGTCAGGCTGATCTCAAACTCCTGGGCTCAAGTGATCCTCCCACCTTGGCCTCCCAAAGGGCTGGGATTATAGGCTTGAGCCACTACGCTCAGCCAGTTGATGTTTAAGATGAAAATATTAATAAAATCCCCCAAATCTGACAAACTAGAAAATGTGAGTTCAGATTGGCTGGTTTTGAAAGCCAGCAGTTAGTTTCAAGGTTTAGTTCAAATTTAGCAATCACTAAAATACATATAATCACAGAAAGGCAGGAAAGGGAGAGAATTTAGCCAGATTTCTTCTGTGCAAAGGGTAAACCTAAAGAAGAGCTGCTCTTTGAACAAACACCCCCCTATATCCCCACAGAGTGCCCAGAAGGAGGCTGAGAGGCCAGTTTCACCTGGGGCTGACCTACTTGAGTGACGGCCAGCTCCTCTGGCCCCAGCTAGGAGGAAATGTGAGGCATCTTGGCAGAAAAGATACAGTAGGAGACTGGTGAGCTTTGAGCTTCTGAGTTTACTTCCAGATGTAGGAAGTGATGAGGCACCCTAAGCCCTGGCAGCCTGGCCTACAAACCGACATGAAGTTTGAAGAGAAATTGTCTTCTGTTTTATCAAAGACTCCAAATATACAGAAGTAGCAAACATTCACCTCCTCTTCAGTCCCTTAAACTTCATCCACCAAGTCTAGCTTCTGCAGAGCATCATAGAGACATTTTAACATATTTTTTCCTCTCTCGCCAAGAGATATTTATTTCAACTCCTGCTACGTGCCAGGCTCTGTACTGAGCGCTATCGAGGCTGCAAAGGTGAGTAAGACACACTGCTATCCCCAGCATGTCCTAATATCCTAATGGGGAGAGATAAGTACAGAAGATGGAAACGTGAGTACCTAAAAGTAACATAAAGGACAGAAAAGGGACACTGGCTGGAGGAACAGGACAAGGTTTACAGGGAGGCGGAGAGGGCTTCTGGGATGGGCTGTGAAAAATGTGTTGGTTGGCAGGTTCCAGTGGACTGAGGCCACCCAGGGCACAGCACAATCGGAGGAACGGAGGCAGGGAAGGGAGCCAGCAATTGCTGAGGGAAAGGAGGAAACAGGGAACCTACAAATTACATTTTGCCATACAGCAAGGGAAGGTAACTTTTTAAGGATCAGAGACCTGGATGTTTGAAAATGATGGGGAAGAAGCCTGTTGAATTTATTTTAAGAGGAGGAAATAATTTACAAAATAAACAGACACCAAATTTCAATTCTAAACACCGTTAAGACAACTAGACATTGTTCCACTCTAAATCTTTGCCTTCTTATGTCAAATATCAAGATGCACCTTCATGGGTTCCCTCGTTTTCAGAAACTCAGACATATTCATATGTGGGAGTCTTCCTCTAAAGCTAGTCAAAAATTCAATTTCATTCAAAATAGACTTACTGTACGATTCTACTACCTGCTCAGAATGTGCTAGTTATTAGACAAAAGTAATCAAAACAAGTTCAGGAACATAGACTTAAACAGAACCATGGGGATTCAAATTGCAATTTTATTAAATGTTTATCAGTGACTCCTGGCAGTAAAGGAAGCGTGGCTAAGAAGCATTCAGTTGCAAGCTGTAACAGGGAGATGACTAAATACCTCATTGAAATAATTTCCCAAATCTTTTAACTGCACTGTCATACTATTAAAAAAAAAAAAAAAAA